>CM024247.1:27468889-27539464 GCA_013421045.1 Propylea japonica | reverse complement strand
CTGGAAGGGTTGATCATGAGAATGAATTCGTATTTGTCGAACACATCTGTCATATCGGAACACACACATACTATATTTTCTCAACGAGAATTAACTCGATAAATCGGGTAGCAAATTCCTTCAAACGTGAAGGTGTCATTGACTGAAAGACCATTAGCAGCCTTAGCAGACCCGTTAAAAACCGTTCTAAGTTTGGCACCAGCAGAGTTTCGTTTCAATATACCAAGATGTGGCAAGAAATATTGAGTGTTTGCTGAATTTTCTTGATTTACTTCAACCATGTGACCAAGGTCAATATAATCTGTCATGAATTCTTTTAAAAAGGCAAATTCAACATCACGTTCGAATTTGTTTCCATTCTAATGAGCATTTCATAGCTATGTCATACATATTAGGGAAACATAAATTCTGAGCTTTTGATTTAAAAGGCAAACGCACCGTGTATCGAACCGTTTCATCTCGTGAAAAATTATTCACAAATATATTTTCATTTTCTGTTTCTTCAGGAGAAAAGTTCTTAATTTCACTTGAGAACTCTTCTTGTGCAAAGAATTTACCTAGCAATTCGCTCAAAGATAAATGGTCGTTAGCAATATGCAATACTGTAGGACAGTTTCTATCCTGAGGTGAGGAAGTATTTCCAGAAACTATCCAACCGAGTGCACTTTTCATTGCTATAGGTTCATAAGTTCTTCCCCTAATGATTTGACCCTCAATGATCGAAGCATGAATAGAAGAACCCAAAAGTACCTCTATTTGACCTCTTTCTGCAAAATTGGGATCAGCCAATACTAGAGATTCTAGGTAATCGTAACGTTTACTATTGTTTCCCAATTCAGGTGCATAAGAAGTAATTTGGGTATAACAAAGGCGTCTACAGTACAGGAAAAATCTGAATTGAACCTAGCTTTCAAAGTGAACATGACCGATTTTCTACATGTGAAGGTTTTATGTCCTCCAACTCCCGAAACAGAAATATCCACTGATTGGAATTTCAATTTAAGTCTCTGAAACAGAGATTCTGATATGAAGGAAGACTGAGAACCCTGATCTATCAGAGCACGAGCAAAGGTCACGTTTCTATCTCGGCACAAACCTTAACTATTGCGGTAGAAAGAAGAACTTATTAGGTAATTTGCACAAATTAGAAGAAACTTCTTCGACAGGTAATTTTTTATCTAGCGGGAAAGCAGACGATTGAAGATTCTTTACTTCGGCAATATTTGTATGTATTGATGAATGATGTTTACTATGGCATGTATGACACCTTTTTTTAGAAGTGCAATTTTTCACGTTATGTAATCCAAGACAGTTAAAGCAACGCTTTTGACTAATTATAAATTCTTTTCTCTGAGCTGGGCTTTTATTTTTATATGAATCGCAATGCAAGAAAAAGTGAAAATCGTTGCAAAGTAGGCACTTGTTAGAATGACATGGAACAACATTATGCGATTTGACAGTAGAAAAATTATTGGGCTTTAACGTACCAGTAGGGGTAGTTCTGATAAGTTTTGATATAACCATCTTCCAGAGCCTCTAATACAGTTATTTGATTCTCCAAGAAACTCATCAAGAATTTGTAAGAAGGAGGTTCAAGTGAAACAAGGTCATTTCCCAAATGTTTTTCCCATTGCCTGCGTGATTCTTGTGCTAAAAGAGAAACTATGTGAAAAACCAATATATCATCCCAATAAGAAACTGGACGTTTAAGTGTTTCGAGTGCAGCCAGTGGGCTGAATATACCTGCGATTACTCTCTTAATTTCATGAGAAGATTCTTTCTCATTGGGTTTAATGGAAAATATTGCACATAAATGAGCAGATACAAGGCGACGCGTGTTCTCATACCGATCTTTCAACTTTTGCCAAGCAATAGCAAAATTTTCTTCGGTTTTATAGAGTAGCTACTAACCAGTCGAGCAGCATCTCCTTCCAAACTCAGCTTCAAGTGATGCAGCTTTGTGACATTCGATATATTCGACTTATTTATAACCAATGTTGTGAAGAGGTCTCTGAAGGATTCCCACTCACAAAATCCCTTGAATTTGGGTAGTGTTATGACGGGCAATCTTTCCGTGTCTTCAAAATTGTTGACCTTTTGATTTATAGTTGGTGAAGAGGGGGTAGTGCTTTTTGAATCAAGAAATGTTTGAAATGCGATACGTCTGTCTAAGTAGAGTTCTTCAGTTATAGCAAATTGGTCAGTCTTGAAATAATCAGATAGTTTAACAACATCGGAATCATCTACCAAAAGCTTAGAATGATTTATCTCGTAATTGTTCCAAATTTTTTCTAAATTCTCCATTCTAATTTTGCAGTTACTTAATGTCATCTTAGCACTACCATCTTTTTTGAAATTGGTATATGACCTCGAAATTCGAGCCAGTAAAGTTTCTTGTGCAATCAATAAGTCTGACATCTTATTCGAAAATTGAAAGCTTATATCTATAAAGAGTCAGAGTTGAGAATGCAGTTTGATTGTGAAAAATACAATATACAAAAAATTATTCAGTAATTCACCCAATTGAAGCTTGGAAAAATAATGAGCAATATAATATAATGAAATGTTTCAATTTCACGAATTGTTATAAAAAGCAAATTAAATACAAGTTTATATCCAGCAAATATAACCCAGAAAAAGATACAAACGAAAAGCAATATTCCAACATCAAATCTAGCCAATTTCAACTAAGAGACTTGATGTGCATATGATTATACCAATTCAATATAAACAATATTCAAAAAAAGTTCATCAGAGTAAGCAAAAATCTTATCAATGATAAATAATGAATCTGCTGTTAAAACTTAGATGTATACTGCAAGTAAGATTTCAAATGATATAACACATAAATGTTCACTTTACAATTTTTGAAAAATAATTATTTAATTTCCCTTCGGAAAATTATCACCAGATTCCATTGAGAGATGTGTAGCATATGTATTGTAGATACTCACTTCGAGTTTACGTTCGTTTTTTATTCTTGAAATGATGAAAGAAATTCGACCAGTGAACCAATTCAAATTTACCTCTGGATAGCTTGATCTGACCAAGAATTCCTTTTGTACCTTGGAGAATTCCTTCAATGAACCAGAATGGACAGAAAAGGACTTCGTCGAATCACCCACCTTTGCACAGGGGCCTGATCTTGATTGCAAATTCAACGCAAATTTCAGCTTTTGAAACTAATAAACTTTCGAAAATCCGGCTCGCTTGGGCCACTTGTTTAATTATGGGCTGGTTTATCGAAAGAAAATATGAACTTTTGCAAATAACTAAATAAAGCAATAATGATACGTTTATTCCGCAGTAGACTGTATTACAATATGTTACATTTATCGTTTTCTCTTATACATGTGTTGAATAAAATATAAAAGATGTTACAGATCTCTTTGCTATAATACTAAAAATTGAAATATGTAACCAGAGATGGCACTGGTATACTGGGAAAGTAAAAATTTAAATGATTTACTCTAACAGTGATTGTCAAGAGCCGCATGACGCCTAGCTACTGAAATGATTTTGATGTTTTTTTTTAAATGAGTGTTACTAAGACTTCAACTCAGTATTTGATCACTTTTCTAACTTACAGGGTGGGAAGGCGCCATAATTTAGGAAATTTATGATAAAATTTTGATGCAACTGTCTTTATTTAACGTTTTACTTGGATCGAACTTAGCGACATTCAATCATACTACTTAACTTATAGGGTAGGAAGGAACCGTAATTCAGACTACTTTTTACTTCGGGAAAATATCTCATTTCCACAGGAACCTATACACAGCTACCTATCGACAACATTAAAACTCTGTCTAGATCACATTACGCCAAAACTATTGATCTGATTGTATACGATTTTCTATTTAACTGACTGTCACATTACATACAGATAAAATCTAGATTACCTACACCACAGAATCAATATAGTACTACATAACTAGCTACGCTTTAAACTTGGGGAGGTAATTAATAATTAATTAATTTAGCTCAGTAATCAAATCATAGTGATAAGTTAATACTCATTTTAGACAAAGAAACGGATAGGTGATCAGTTCATCACCGAAATTATAAAGTCGCGTCCACACTATGCCGAACGACATCAATCTACACGTTGAGGGCCCAACACGTTCGATTCAACATCGGTGTGGACGTGAATCATTTTCGATCGACTTTGATCCGGACTGCGCTCATTCGGGTTGGAAGCGACATGATTCGATTCGACTTCTACAACGTCCACACTTAATTAGGTAATTAGATAGACATTTATACATTTAAGCTCAGTAATCAATCATAGTGATATTTTAATACTCATTTTAGACAGAGAGGGAAAAACAAAAAAGAACATAGTTTACAAAACTGTACTACAGTAATAAGACCTCTCATTTTTAGCTTCCTACATTATTATACTACTTACATTAAGTTAGTACTTCCTACGCAGACGATGTTGCGGATGTCACACTGTCTAACATCGGGGGTTGGCAGGTAGGTACTAAGTAGTATTTTAACTTATATCGATTCGGAAAGTTTACAATTTTATAAATAACACGCTGATTCTTAACATATCTTCATTATCGAAATTTTCAAGCTGAAAGCTGGACAAATGTTCAGATTGCTTCACGGTCTTGTCTTTCACTGAGAACGGAAAGTACGATGTCTATCAAAATTTGGATCCTGGAACAACAGCTCAATCGATCTCGAATATTTTCTAAATTATGATTTTTCTGGAATAATTGCGAGTTTGTCTATTCGATCGAGCTGAAATGTGGAGTAAAATCAAGGCCAATTCAAAGGTTAGCAAAAATTTGGGGGAGGAGGTATACAACCATAGAAAAATCTATATTAATATAAAAAAAAAATTCTAATACTGAAATACCTTTCGATTGAAATGAAATCGAGTTGGACGTTGTAAATTGGCAGAGAATGAAGATCTTTTTTGAATTATTTCGAAGAGTGCTAACCTTCCTTTTGAAATTAAGTGCATGATTTTTTCCCACGAGATATTCTTTAGCTCTCTGATTTTTCAGCAAATCGAAGAATTGATTATTATCTCTTCCGAATGAGAGACACACCTTTTTGGATACAGATGGAGATGATGCCTGAAATGAGTTATTTCAGTACACTTCATCATGTTCCTCCTAATTTATCCGACAATTCAATATGTACCTACAGTTGGCAATGAGTTCGGAATTGTGGCTAATTAAAATTATAAATCTTCTACCTGCAAATTAGTCAAACTTTGCATTTTGCAGACTCGATACCATAAATTACTCATGCTTGGATATGAATTTATGTTCGTAATAGGTATTATTTCCTGTGATTCAACTCGTGGTAGAATGAATCTTTCAATTCATTTCATGAAAACGCGATTGTAACGATAGAACTCCGGCTAGCTCGAAATTCCTGTTCTAACGTACAATAAATTTGAAAAGAGAAAAGAAATAATAAAATGAACTCACCAATATTCTTTCTTCTACTTGAGTGAGGGGAGGGTTAATAACAAGATGGTAGGAATTATATTTTTTTTTTGCTTTTTTTATAGTCGCCAATCAAATCACTATCAAAATCTCTAAATCTAAGTGGTTAGTAAGTACTATTCTATCTCTTCCTTCACATTCAAATGCACAATTCAACCTTGTTTCTTTAAAAGGTAAATGGGTATAAAATGAAAAACTTTACTGTCTTTTGTAAATTAATACACAGGCGAAATTGCACATAGATTCAGTTGAGGTATACTTAGCGTGAAATGGGCGAAAAGGCACAAATGTAAGGGGTGACAATGTCCCCGGTGAGTGGCGATGTACCAGGGTGAACTGGAGTACCTGGGCAGTCGAAAGGTCTGCAAAATCGGCCCAAAATTTGGCAATCGGTCAATCGGTCAATCGGACTGGTTCTTCCAAAGAATCGCACTCGTAGCGCTACAATATTAAAGTTTTAAAAACAATTCAAATATCAAGTACTTCGGTTACCTTATTATTATTATTCAAATCCGAATTAATCGAGTGAATGGTGATCACAACACCTTCTCAATACTTCTCCCAATCGAAATAAATATACAACAGATCCCACACTTGTGGTTGCAGAAATTTTCTTTCGCTTATATTTATTTATCTCGTGAAGACAGAGCATCTAAAATAATAATGAGCCGAGAATAGTATATTATTTTATAAGGAGGAGAAGTGTCACTTTTCATGGCGAGCTTGAGTTTGACAGCCGAACAGCAGTGAGGCTGGCAATTGAAACGAGCCATGAAAAGTCACTTCTCATCCGAATGAAATATGTTATTTTATTTTCAAACGTTTTGAAATTCATGAAAATCTGAATATCCATCTTCGGATTGATTTATCTTTACGCAAATGATTCTATCCATTTACGATCGTTATAATTTTGATTTTTTGACACTTCTTAAAATTGATTTATTTATGACATCGGAAAATTCTGACCATAGATTAACTTAGTTAATCTATGATTCTGACAACTGTCATGTGTGTTTAAGGGGAGGAAGTCTATCGGGAAATGCTCATTTTTGAGGAAAATAATTAGATACGAATAAACAAGGTACGAATATCTTTTTGAATAGTTCTATTACGTTCATTGATAAAAATATTCGTTTAAGGAAATTTGAAATTACGAGAAGAACGAAGTTCATTTGGGATAACTGAAGACCTATCACAGAGGAATTTGATGAAAATAAATAATGTATTTATTGTTACAATTGAATTTTATTATAAAGTCAGTATGTATTGGTGCTTTATATAGATCCTTCCACGATTTTCATAACTGTTTTAAATAGTTTGAAAGTGACGATTGTTATTGACATGTCCTGTCAGTGGTGATTGAAGGAACTGGAATGTACCGATATGAATAACAGTAGGTAGTTGAAATTTGCATTTATTGATGTTTAAAAAGTTAGATCATGGTTATTACCGATTCTAATTAATCTTTTGCATAGTAACACTTTTCCTGCCGCCGGACGGAAAAGTGTTGCTTAGCAACACTTTCCTGCTTGGCGGAGAAATAGAAATTTTCGATGATCCTGTTCAGTCGAAAAATGACGTTATAATGTACGTTTGAAAATAAAAGGATTTATTCCGGTCCGACCATTCGCGACCTGCGCTCGAATATTAACGATCTTTGCGCACCTTCGCGCGAATATACAAACGTTCAAATTTGAACGTTACACGATGATACTAATGCGTTATGCTTATATCGATTCGTAAAGATTAATTTTATGAATAACATGCTGATTCTTGAAACATCGTAATTTTCGAAAATTTCAATCTAAAAAACGGGATAAAATACAGGCTGCTCCACGGTGTTGTCGTTCACGGAGAGCGGAAAGTACGAAGTCGATGAAAATTTGATTCGTGGGGTAACATCTACTGCTCTATTGATCTTAAATATCTTCTTAATATAAAATTCTTTCGAATAATTGCGGGTTTGTCTATTCGATCGAACTGAATTTTGGCAGTTAAATGTTCAATGCCAATTCAGAGCAGTATGAAAGAAAATTGTGGGAGGTGCGTTTAATACAGCCATAGAATAATCCATCGTTATATCAAAAAAAACTCTAATATTGTCATGAAATAATTTTCGATGAGATGAAGTCTAGTGAGGATGTAATAAATTGGCGAAAAAAATGATCATGCAAAATGTGAGGTAATAACAATGAACGAGCTCAAAAGTACCTGATGAGGGCTTTTCTTAAAGTATTTCAACGAGTGCTAACCTTCCTTCTCGAATTAACTCCATGATATTTTTGACATGATATTCGTTAGCTTTTCGTTTTTGCAGCAACTCGAGAAATGAGTTATCTATTTCAAATGACAGGCAAACATTTTTGGATACACATGGAAATGATGCCTGAAATTAGTTATTTCAGTAAACTCCATTCATGTTCCTCCTAACTTATCCGGCAGTTCAATATGTACAGTCGACAATAAATTCGGAATTGTGGTGAATTCAAATATGAAAACTCTCTACCTGCAAATTAGTTGAACTTCGCATTTTGCAGACTCGATACCATAAATCACTCCATGCTTGGATATGAATTTCTGTTTGTAATATGAATTATTTTCCTGTGATTCAACTCGTGTAGAACGAACAATTTACACTCATTTTATAAAAACGAGGTGATACTGGTGCGTTATGCTTTTATCACATTCGTAAGGATGACAATTTTATAAATAACATGTTGATTTCATTTCTTGGAACATCTTTATTTTCTAAAATTTTAAACTGAAAATAGACGAATGTACCGGGTTTTTCACTATAATTTGACCCCCCCTTCAACTTTCTTACTGAAGGAGATAGAAAAAAATGTTTCGTATAAAAGTTTCACGAAATCAGCTGAGGTTTTCTGATATGAGTCCAGAAACTGAAATATATACAGTGTGACCAACATATTGAAAGCAACTTAATTTTTTCAAATGAAACACCCTGTATATTTTTCCATATTTGGTTAGCTCTTTTTCCCCTGATTTCGAATATGTAACATATGTTGGTCTATCTTTCTTATTCTGAGCACCACAGAGTTTCAAATGTCAATAACCATCTGGCATAGCGTTTGGAAGTCGTGAATATTTAAGTGGCCAATTTGATCTTGGATTGGTAATGGCGCACCCATTTTATGGCCACCAAATAGTCCCGATTTAACACCGTTGAACACGTTTTTATAGCCGTTACTGAAGGAAAAAATTTACTACAGCAATAATGACAATCAATGAAAGTGGAGAATAATATTAATGATATAAAATCAACCAATATAAACCAATAATTCGGAACTAATCCCGTCAACGCACAAAGAATAATGTAATATTGTAATGATAAGCAACAAATTTTGAAGCTTTAATTTTGACTTGAATCAGAGCCATAAAATGCTATCCAAAAAAAGTCTAAACAACTTGAGACAACTAGTGAACTATGTGTATTGAATGAAGGTGGTCATTTTGAGCAATTTCTTTAGTTGATGTTACTCTTACCATACTACCATAGTTTATCAATTTTCATGGTTAAGTAATTGTTAAGCATTCATTCTAAAATAATACTTTTAAGTAGATTGTTTGGATATAAGAATTTCGTAGGTATTTCACATATTTTTTCATTCGGTGTCATCAATTCAAAATTTTGAAAAACTCTGAAAATTGAAGAGACACATCCACATACGCATTTATATTCGAGATCAGGAGGAAATAGCCTTTCAAAAAAAGGAAGAATATACAGGATAGGGTGTCCCATTTGAAAAAAATATAGTTGCATTCAATGTGTTCACCCTGTATATCTTTCCATTGACGTTATTATAACTCCAAAAATGAGCATTTTCAGTAAACGCACTCTGCCACTTGTATAATGATTACAGATCTGGGAGAGTGGTTCTTAAAATTTGAAACTCTGTGGTTCTCAGAATTAAAGAGATAGACCAACATATGTTACATATTCGAAATCAAGGGAGCAAGAGCTATCCAAACATGGAAAAATATACAGGGTGTTCCATTTAAAAAAAATAAAGTTGCCATCAATATGTTGGTCACCCTGTATATATTTCAGTTTCTGGACTCATATCAAAAAACCTCAGTTGATTTCGTGAAACTTTTATACGAAATATTTTTTTGTATCTCCTTCAGTAACAAAGTTAAAGGGGGGGTCAAATTATAGTGAAAAACCCGGTATAGGCTGCTCTACGGTCATGTCGTTGACAGAGAACGAAAAGTATGAAGTCGATGAAAATTTGGTTCCTGGGGTAACACCTTCTGCGCTCAAGATTATCAATCTTGATTTTTTCTCAATTATGAACTTTTTCGAATAATTGCGAGTGTTTCAATTCGATCGAATTTTGGCAGTTGAATGCCTAATGCCAATTCAAAGCAGTTCGCAAAATTTATGGGAGTTGCGTAAATTCAACCATAGAAAAATCTGCGTTACAACAAAAAAATCTAATATAGTCATGATATAGCTTTTGATTGGAATGAAATCGAGTTTGAGGCTGAAAATCGGCGAAACGCATGATCATGTAAAATTTTGAGGTAATAGCCTCGATTCCATAAATTACTCAGGCTTGGATATGAATTTCTGTCGTAGTAAGAATTATTGTTTTCTGTGATTCACTCGTGTAGATTAATTGGTAGAACGAATATTGTTCAGGGTATTTCGGAGGAACTTCCGATTCTAGTGATTTTGAATATTCTTCCGTACGTATAAATTCATGAAAAGGTGGTGATACTGATGCGTTATGCTTATTTTGCATTCGTAAGGATGACAATTCTGTAAATAACACGCTGATTTTATCTCTTGAGACATCTTCATTTTCGAAAATTTCTAGCTGAAAATTGGACGAATGTACAGGCTGCTCTGCGGCCATGTCGTTCACAAAGATGCATTTCAATATAATATACCCGGTATTTTATAGTAGTTTCAGATTGTTCTCTTGTTCCTGAATGAACATCGTTTCGCAGAAGTGTCTTTAATTTCTAATTTTGTGCCGGATATGGTCTCAAACACCTCGGTGGTCTGATGGAGAATCCGAGGTCAAAATAATTCTGCCGTGAACATGATACCTCTTATACGGATGAATTTTAGTTTTTAAAAATTTTGAAAGTAAATTCAGGTTCCGAATGCGCGGTTGAGTTCCTTAAAGCGTGCCAAATCGATTCAGTAGTTCGGAGTTATTGGCATTCGAAATTTTTATTATTTATTATTTCCGAAACTACACCGATCAATTCGTCATTTGCTCTTGAAGAAAAATGATGATGCGCAAACTTGTGCATATGTTCATTTCTGATTTATGGTTACAATTATTTTTTTTTTAAAATTATTTTCACCACAAAATAAGTACGGTTTTTTCCTCCTTTCAAAATATATAACATGTCATATATCGCCCTTAGGTCAGTGGCGATGCTAGGAGGCAGCAAGGGTTGGCACAAGCCTCCCCTGAATTTTTGCTGTCTCCCATCCCTAAAATATTACCTATGCTAATCAAAATTGTATCGATTCATTTATTTCCAACCCCCCTGAAAATTATGGTCCACACTGACATAAGGGTAATATATGACATGTTATAAATTTTTGAAACGATAAAAAAAATTTCCGGTAAAAATAAATATTGCTTTCATAAGAAAAAATGAGAGTTGATGTCATGAATCAGGAATGAAACGCCTCAGCCAAAATTAGATTAAAGCACTGAAATCCTACCAAAACAGTGTTTTTGTTTCAAGTTCATAGCACAAAAAGAAACTGAGATAATGGCAAACATTCAAATTGCCCAATTGCCCATTTTGGTCTATAACTCGAACACAAAAGAAGATAGACCAATGCAGTTAGCCACATAACGAGTTGTCTGACAATTTGTTGAGTGGCGCAGTACCAGCTTCCGAGATGTGGTCGATTTGTCGAACCTCGGTATGACGGTTATGATTTGTCATTTTCATTTGAATTTTTCGAGCTTTCTTGTTTATCAATATGATGTGAAGTTAGAAGCTCCGTCACCTCAACTTCATTTTTACCTTGAGGGTGTTCCTAAATTCATGCGACAAACTTCAGGAAGGGATGGCTCGTATGAAATTAAGTTGGTTCTTTTTTTTTCTATAACAAAATTTCATCAGCCCACCCCTTTTCGAGGTATCATTCCTAAGAGGTGGTTACTCAAATTTAGTTTTTATTTTTTGGGGACTAGTTTTACTCTAACGAGTGCTATATCAAATGCCTGTAATTTCCTAATTTCGTGCCGAAAATGTTCTCAAACGATAAGGTTCGACTCCTTGATGACGAATTCATGGTTAAATTGAATTCTGTCCGTCCGGCTGCAAGCACAACAACTTTTTAAGAGATTATCCTAGAGAATTGGGATTTTCAGGTTGAATTTGGTTTCCAAATGCCGCGTTTAAGTTCGTTAACAGGCCAAATTGTACAAGCCGTTCCAGAAAATATGGCTGGAAACTTTTAACTCGTCTGTTTAACAATTTTTTCAATTTTTGAAAGAAAAACGTTACAATTCTATCGAATTTATTTGACTATCTATTTTTGACATAACTTGTCATAAGGTCACTAATTTTAAAACATAATTCATAATAAACAATACTGACGTAACAATCGCCATTCAAAATTTTTGTTCCTGAATATCTCAGACAAAACGGAATCAATCGAAATGAAATTTTGCGGCCACATGCAAGATGTTTATAATGGGCCACATGCGATACTTTGTGGCCATAGTGTTAACAGAACCATAGAAAATCGAAAAGAAGAATCTTCATATTTTCATCACAAGATATCCGATTCGAGTAAAATTTATTTTGTGTATGAAGATTGTTATATTGAACGTTCATGCAGAATTCCAAGAGAATCTTCGCATCATCTGAATCATAGTATTTATTTTTTTTCAATTATTGATATTTCACAAATCTCATTTTCTGAATAATTTCCAGAATATAATTCAGAACATGCTGAGATGTTGCTTTCATATACCTAGTATGAATTCCAAGTCCTATAGAAAATGAGGTTATTATTATTCCTCCACCAATGAACGATTTTAGTAAAGCTAGAAACATGAAATTCTGCAATTTTCGTGTGCTCGCAGAGGACTGAGAACGGATATTTTTCTACATTTCTGTTATATTATACTGGGTGGAATTAGCAATCCTTACTTTCATTTCATATCAAAACTTTTTTTCGAGATGAAGTTTCATAAAAAAATATAAATTGATAGCTTCTCTTTGTTCGTGTAGTATCAGGCTAAGTGTAGGAATGTAAAATCTCAGCACGATTGGAATTATATTCTAGAAATTATTCAAAGAATGAAATATGTAAGGAATAAATAATTAAAAAAATTTATTCTATGGTTCTGATTTAAAGAAAAAATTGCAGCATCCTCCGATTTCTAAGTTTTGAAAAGAAATAAAACTTCAAATCTTTCTAACTCGAGGAATATTATTCTGGCCAACTCACGATTTCACATGAGATAATATACTTACCTACATGTATCCTGAAAAAGTTTGCTATAATTCCGTAACAATGTTGAGGGTTTATGATTTTCCATTCAGGACATTGAGATTCTCATCAAATACGTTTTTCTATATGTTCATTGATTATTATTCTTCAAATAAGAAATTTGGATTCAAACGGATTCCTATGTGGTGTAAAAAATATTCAAAAAAATTCATTTTAAATAATAATTTCTCGAAAAAGTTCAAAAGTTAGAGGGTTTACAGACAGATAACGGAATTGTTTTCGAATTAGGATTCTTCATCCGTCGGAGTCGTTCAAGACAATTCACGGTTCAAAATGAGAAACTTGTAGACATTAAGGCCAATCTATGGCATGCTGTTGCCCTAACAACAAATGCGCAAAACGAATGCGTTGCAATATGTTATGAAATTATCGTGACATGTATGACAATGAGTCAGAAATTCTGAAAATTCGAAGGAAAATAACGCTCTTAAAAATTTATTACTTGTTTTCCTCCAGTGAGACATTGCGTCGGCATTTCAATCTAATAATTTTCCTTGTTTTGTCTAGTCCAGTATTCAACAATGCTATCACCTTTCCATTGTGATGATAATAATTAGACATTTAATTAATCGTAAGTACAACTCAACTTGGTTGTTTCTTAATAACTTTATTCTGTTCTATTAGTTCGAACAAATCGCAGTGAAATTTTGAAGCCACGAAATGGAAAAAGCCTGTTTTCTATTGATGTTTATTTGTGCATTGAATATTTCCAATGCCACGTTTACGAGAGATGGTGAGTATTGCGATTCAGAATACGAGTTTGTATATCAGGAAAATTTCACAATTTCATTTATTTTTCATTGATAAACTATTCCTTCAAGCTAGTTCTGGTTTTCTGTTTTGAACTTAACATGTTTTGATGTTTCGCGAATATCAGTAAAACCCAGATGCAAGCTTCTAGGATCTCTCAGTAGAAATTCAATTTATTTTTCATCGACCTACTATTCCTTCAAGCTATTTTGGGTTTTTCTGTTTTGAACTGAAATGTTTTGAAGTGTTTCGCAAATGTAAGTAAAACCCAGATGCAAGATGCAGTAGGAACTTTCTTTGACAGAAATCGAAATTCAGAATTTATTTCGAATTGAAATTTATTTTTACTTGGTATCAGTCATGTCGTTCGGTAATAAGTTCAATCCATTCCAAAAACATTCTGAATGTCTTCGAAACCTGAGCTCAAAGAAAAGTTTCGGCCCTGATGATACACCGCAGAGCTGTGCCGAGCACTGAAGAAAAGTGCTTCGAGCACAAAGCACTAAGCCCTATTGAAAAGTGCTCCGGAATCTCGAGCACTAAGCCCTTATTTTTTGAAGAATGCTCGCGATTACTAAGCACTTTCGGAAAGTAATTCGTTTACACGAGCACCGAGCACTAAGCACTTTTCAAAATCAAACTTAATATTTTCCATCCAAATATCTCTTAGTTTGGAATTTGATTTTTTCTTTTTAATGTTATCGTGTTTTGAACTGGACATATTTGAAATTGACAATAGGTTTTTTCAGTGAGTCGTTTAATAGATATTTAATCAACTAGGTTATTTTAGAAAGCGACTTATGGTCAAGATATTTTAGTATAATAGTTCGAGACCATTAGTCGCTAGATTAATAACTGTGTTGATTACAAGATTTTTCCGACGACGTCAATATGAATTGTATATAAATTCTTGATTGAAATAAACTCTTTTTCACAAGACATACAATTGACATAATATAAATTTCTATATTTCTATGTTACTGTTGAGTTCTATCGCTTCTGAATGCCTTATGTTCGTTTGTTCATGGAAATAGCACACTGAAACAGCATCAATTGAACATTAAAATTGGTCATTTATATTCAATTTTGTACATATTAAAATCACCTTTTAGGTCGACAAAATAATTATTTTTGATGAATTCCGGATAAACAGACAGGTTACGATGACGACATACCAAAAAAAGTTATAGTTGAAAAAAGGTCGCATTGCTCCATATAGCTTTCCTGAAAAATTCCGCCATAACATCATAACAATCTGTTTTTCTTGTCAAAATAATGAAACAAAGTTCATAACATACAGTGAGATGTTTTTTTTAACACCAGTGTTTGTAATGCAAAAAAATGAACAAATTCTTTATCTATTGAAGTGAAACGAAAAAAAATATTTTAGTTTTTGTCTATTTGAAGCACGCGAAAGTCTGTCATTTCCAAGTTCCAACAAGTCTATGAAGGGCTTAGTGCTTGGTAATTCCTGAAAGTGCTTGGGAGCACTTTGGTGCTTGGGAGCACTTTTTCGAATTACTAAGCACTAAGCCCTTTCGAGAAATTCGCGAAGCACCAAGCACTAAGCACTGGTTCAATCAAGTGCTCGCGAGCACAGTGCTTACGAGCAAAAAAGTGCTTCGAGTGCTTTCACGAGCACTAAGCACAAGGCTTCGGCACAGCTCTGATACACCGCATCTATTTTTGAGCACTCGTTTCACTTGAACGAGTGTTATTATATCGTTTTCCCAAATGTATGTTATTTTCAAATTTTGAGCCGGCAATGGTCTCAGGCGATAGGGTTCCACTCCCTGATGATGAATCCATGATCCAATTGAATTCTGTTCTTGGCGCCATTTGGCCCGCACGATAACTTTCGATGGGATTGTCCTAGAGATTCGAGACAGGGTGAGTTCGGTTACCAAATGTCGCAGTTAAGTTCAGTAACCAGCCAAAGCTTACAGGGTGTTCCATAAAATGAAAATTAAAAATTGTTGCTCAGTATCTCAGACAAAAAAATCGGAATGAAATTTTGCGGCCGCATGCAAGTTGCTCATATTAAGCCTCATGAAGAATTTTGTGGATGAAGTTTGATATACTGAATGTTCGTGAAATATTTCAAAAGGATCACATTATCTGAATCATATTTTATTTATAAAATTCAATTAGATTATTGAAAAGAAAAATCTTCATATTTCCATAACAAGATATCCGATCCGAATGAAATACATTTTGTGAATAGACATTGATTATACCGAACGTTCACGCAAAATTTAAGGAGGATCGCTTTATCTGAACAATAGAAAATTCAATTGGAATATTGAAGATAAGAACTCTTTTATTTACATAACAAGATATCCCATTCAAGTGGAATTTATTTTGTAAATGAATATCGATATACTGAATGTTCATGCAAAATTTCGAGAGGATCGCCACATAAGAACCATAGAATTTAATTCTTCTAATTGTCGAGTTTTACATATTTCAGTTTCTGAATGAATTCCAGAATATTATCCGATCCTGCTGAAATTTTGCATTTATATTGTTAGTATCAATCAAGTCCTTTACAAATTTTGAGGTAATAAAGCCTCATTGCACCACCGAAGAACGAGCGCTCAGAAGCTTTCTTGAAATTTTAATCAGAACAGTTTTAAAACTAATAAATCCTCCTCATATTATACAATAAATCTTTCCCCACAAAACACCTTTCCATCTTAATAGGAGAAAATTTAATTTGTATAAATATTCAAAAGAGATTTGTAATTGTATGTGAAATATCTTACAGGTAAAAACTCTGGATTTCGAAAGTATTTCAAAAACTGTTAAATACAGGGTGTCCCGAAAACAATGGATAAGCCTGCAACTATAGATAGACACTGTCATGGTCTAACTTATTCCAAATTTTGACCTTAATGAAAATTCCACGGTTTCGGAGATATTCATGGTTTTCGTATTTTTAGAAAATTTCCAAGTGCGATTAGTTTTTTGAGTGCCATTTCTACAAATGGAGAGGTATTTCGTTATGGTCTTTTTTAATTTCACATGAGATAGTTCAGCTATCGGAAACAAAGACTTAAATTCATCAAACTAGTGTAAAAAATTAGAAACTCGTGAATTACAAAGAAAAATTGAAAACTAAATGAAATTTCCTTCAAGTTTGATGAGCTACAGTGTAAAAAAATTGAAGGACGCCCCTGGTAGACATCATCTTAAAAACTTGCTCAGTTATTGCAGATTCCAAAAAGGTATCATACACCTAGGTATTCTGTAGTTTTTCATTCTCGTAACTACTTGATTACCAAATAGTCGAAAAATTTCGAAAAACTGTTTTTGTTGTAATCGTTATTCTGAGCTCATGTGTTAAAGTCAGAAGGCCATTTTTGTTGGAATCTAGTGGAAAATTACGAAAATTTTTTTTATTTTGAAAAAAGCAGTAGCGTATCGTTTCTCTGGTTGAATAGAAATATGGCATTATTTGCATTCAACACCCTGTATCTCGAAAACCTTCCCGGACCTAATTGTATTTGACAAAATTTCTTATTTTCCTACATTCTGTACAGTGTTAAAAAAAGTATCAACTTAAAAAATACCCTATGTTGCTACATTAGAGGTATGTGGAATATTCATTACAAATAAAATAAAAACGAATTATTACCAAATTACTATTCGATGGAAAAAATAAAACGAATTAGTACGAAATACTTATTCATTGAAAATGAATAAAGATTTCGAAATCAACCAATGAGTTCAGTCATTCATAGCTTAAATTTATTCGTAAAAAATGAAACTCTGCTTGCATAGAACAATAATAACACAGCTCATTACGCAGTAAGAGTGAAAAATCACCTGAATGCAAATACCCTCAAAGGTGGATAGGTCGGCTTGGCCCTTTTTCATGGCCCCGAGATCACCGGACTTAAACCCCCTGGATTTTTTTTATTGGGGGTGCCTAAAAGATCTAGTCTACTCCAAGCCAATATCTTCGATTGAGGAGTTACGGGCTCGTATCCAAAATGCAGCGGCTCAAATTAATACGTCACATTAAAAGTGTGTTCATTAAAAGGTGTAGAGCGTGTATAAGGGCGCAAGGACATCAATTTGGACATTTATTATGAATAAATGTTCGATATGAATATTGAACTTATTGTTTTATTTTACATTCTTCATTCATTTCTAATGAATAGTAATTTGGTAATAGTATTGAAGTTCTTTGAAAGATTCATACTTTTGCTATTGAACAATAACCATAAGGTTAAACAAATCAGAATATGTAGGTTTAATCATACATTAACATTGACACATGAGCTCAGAATAACGATCACTACCAAAACAGTTTTTCGAAATTTTTCGACTATTTGGTAATCAAGTAGTTACGAGAATGAAAAACTACAGAATGCCTAGGTGTATGATACCTTTTTGGAATCTGCAATAACTGAGCAAGTTTTTAAGATGATGTCTACCAGGGGCGTCCTACAATTTTTTTACACTGTAGCTCATCAAACTTGAAGGAAATTTCATTTAGTTTTCAATTTTTCTTTGTAATTCACGAGTTTCTAACTTTTTACACTAGTTTGATGAATTTAAGTCTTTGTTTCCGATAGCTGAACTATCTCATGTGAAATTAAAAAAAACCATAACGAAATACCTCTCCATTTGTAGAAATGGCACTCGAAAAACTAATCGCACTTGGAAATTTTCTAAAAATACGAAAACCATGAATATCTCCGAAACCGTGGAATTTTCATTAACGTCAAAATTTGGAATAAGTTAGACCACGACAGTGTCTATCTATAGTTGCAGGCTTATCCATTGTTTGCGGGAGACCCTGTATACAGGGTGTCCCGTAAATACCACGCGAAAGTGACACTGGAGATAGATGACATTAGGTCTTTCAGATAGCATCAACATGACCTCAGTAAAAGTCCGCTGGTTTTCGAGATATCACCACTTTTGCAAACAAATAATGAAAGGGAAAGTGAGATAAAAGAGAAAGAAGAGCAAAAATAATGGTTGTTTGAAACGGTAGCGAGGAAAGAATATCAAGCAACATGTAATTTGGCAACAGGTGACACTTGTCTATTTCTTAATTTTTAATTATTTCGGAATAAACACAGCCCTCGCGACAAAATTATAATTTCTAAGGTTTTGACATAAAAAATTGGTAGTGTTGTATCATTTTGAAAAGTGCTGGAAATGGACCAGTTTTTACGATTATTTGTCAATTCAGTCTGTTTTTTTCACATCAGTCAGTCAAACTTAAGTTAACGTTTTAGCTCCGTCATAAAATACAACAAGTTACCTAGACATTTTTTTAGAGGATTTTGTTCTAGTTCTCGGTGAAGTTATTACTTCATTGTTGAAGCAACTATTCAGGGTAGCCTAGGTAAAAAAAAACATGAGTTTGAAAACCGAAAATTGGAGATTTTTAAAAAAACACAAAAGTGGTTATATCTCGAAAACCAGCGGACTTTTACTGAGGTCATGTTGATGCTATCTGAAAGACCTAATGTCAATCTATCTCCAGTGTCACTTTCGCGTGGTATTTACGGGACAGCCTGTATATCTCTTGTCCCTCGTATTTGAAGAAATACCAAAACAGCACAGTTCAATTCGTGTAATATCTATGATGATTAATTTTCTGTATTGGCTTTCAAAGATGAAAAAAAACTCGAGTTGAGAATTAAAAGGTGAATTTGAAATTATTTCGCTTTTGGGGATACTATGTATCTCAATAATCTTTTATGATATTCTCAATATCGAAGCTGTCTTTGATGATTGATTTCATTGTCGTACACCAAACATAATATATATTGAATATCGAAAAGAAGAAACTCTATGTTTCCATAACAGGATAAACGATTCAAGTGAAATTTATTTTGTGAATCAAAACGGATATACTGAATGTTCATGCAAAATTTCAAGAGGATCGCGTTATCAGAACAATAGAAATTAATTTTTGTAATTATTTATTTTTTATATATTTCATTTTTTCAAAAATTTCCAGAATATAATTCCATCTCTGCTGAGATTGTCCATTTATATATTTGGTATCAATCTCAAATCCCATATAAGTTCCGAAGTAAAAGTCTTTTGGCTCCACCAAAGAGCGAGTGCTTAGAAGCTCCTGCTCAGGGTTCTTCTTGAATTTTCATTGATAATAATTTGTGACGCGTCGAGTTCTATTTCTGTTTCGAACTGATGTTTTCTTTTTCAATATCTTTTGTAGATTGTACCAAACCTGTTGAGATAGGACCCCTGCATTGTAGAGCAGCTTTTCAAGTTTTCCACTGGCATGATGGAAGATGTGAGGATACGATATATGGAGGCTGTTTTCCATCTGCAAACAACTTCCGCACAATGGAAGAATGCCAGACTGTAGCTGAACCAGTCTGTTTCTAATCAGTTGAACGTTTCGCTTTCATTTAAGCTTATTTTGTTCGAATAATTCTAATCGAATACTCATAAAGATTTCCAATTATATGTATTACAATGATAATATAAAGTATTTATAACTTAGTTGACAGATATATTTTAAGAACTATTCTTCATCGTGAATTTCGAATTTTCCTGTAGATGTCAAGAAAATTGGTAAATACCAAAACGAAGGCTTTTTAAGAGTTGAGTGGGAACTGAATCAGAATACACTAAACAGGCATAGGCAGAAAAGGGCCATTATTTAAGCAATTTGCTTCAATACAGGGTGTTCCAGATCGAGAAGCGCAAAATCCAGGAGATGGTAGATAATCGAAAAATAATATGAAGTTTCTAAATGTTTTATTCGACAAATGATTCGTTCATTAAGTATAGTTTTTTTATTATTTTGAAAAAATTTATTCGTCAAATTTTGCCAACCGGCTATAATAGATATTTCAATGAACTTTTCTATGTCTCACTCATCAACACGGTAAAAAAATCAAAAATGATTTACGCAAATTGGAATATTTAACATTTGAGGGGGGAACCTATGTGAAATCAACCAATTAAGCAATGGCAATAATGCACATAATGAACTCGTTTATCGAATGAATGGGTGAATGTATGATAAGGTATAGATAAGATATAGATTGAAAAGTTGTTATAAGCCATATACATGAAACAATGTTATTGTTGACCATATTAAAGAAACTATCAATATGAAAAATTAAACTGAAATATTGACTTCAATAGACGAAGATTTCACGAATAGCTATCAATGCTAGTACAGCTTTTGGAACAGATATAGAAAAAAATTGAAAATAATGGAGACAGCCAAAATAGTAATACAATAATTTTTTTTTAATCTCGTCATTTCACAACTAACAAAAAAATTTTTCACAATTCAAAAATTATAACCATGGGAATATGACCCTGAAAAATTTGTTTTGCATTGAGTGCTTAAAATGAGTGTTTTTTTCATGGCACATGAGAGTGTCCATTTTCACTCAAATATGCCATGAAACAGAAATTTTATACGCACGAAATACAAACAACATTTTTTGTACAACTGTGAATGTGAATTAACGTCGTCTGAAATATAATTATTAATTATTGAAGATAATGCTTCAAATAAATATTTTTATGCATCCACTTAATTATTTGACTTTATATTTCATTACCTATTATTGTGCACTCCTAAATTGTTCCCATTATGCAGAGGTCGTTATAAACATTAATTTCAATTACCTTGAGTAATATCACATTTTCATATAAAATCGAATTTGTTTCTCTACATTGCGAAAGTGTACGATTAATTCACTTCAAAGTGACAAGATGGAAAACTTTCATCTTTCGTTTTTCTTGATTTTCACTCTGTTGTATTTTTCAACAGCAGAATTCACAAAGGAAGGTGAGTGCTAAATTTTCTGAAAATTGGGTCTTCCTCAACTCAGAAGTATAATATCTTACCATTTTCATGAGACATGATGCAATGGTTATTATGGTATAAAGAAATATGATCAGTTTCAGTAGATGACATATTTCTTCATATTCAACAATGTCATCTTCACATTTAACGAAATTTCCTTTTATCAGTCATTCTGAGATGGTTTATAAGATGATCAATTGGAATGTAATATTGCAATGACAAAAAACTAATCAGTTTTTGATTAATCCAGACATGAGTTGTTCTTCGAACGATTCGTTGTGAAGAGCTGCTTCAATATCAAATCAAAATATCATCAACTGCTTATAGCAAGTTTTATAGAGAACGAAGACTTCTCAATCTGGTTTTCCTTGGTAACGTTTTTGAACTCTCGTTCTACTTAAATGAGTGCCATATCGTTTCGCCCCAATGTCTGTAATTTTCGAATTTTAAGACTAAAATTGTCTCAAACGATAGGGTTCGACTTCTTGATGACGAATCCGTGGTCAAATTCAATTCTGTTCGTGGGACCGTCCGGTTAGCACGATGACTTTCGAAGGGATTATTCTAGAGACTTGAGATTTTTAGGGTGAGTTCGGTTCCCAAATGCCTTGGTTAAGTTCGTTAACCAGCCAAATCGTACAGTGTGTTCCATAAAATATGGCCATTCAAATTTTTGTCGTCAATATCTCAGATAAAACGAATCCAATCGAAATGAAATTTTGCGGCCACATGCAAGATGCTTATAATAAATCTCAGACAAAATTTTGCGACCACAGTACCAACAGAACCATAGAAAATTCAATTGGAATATTGAAAAGAAGAATCTTCAAATATCCATAACAAGAAATCCCGATTCGAGTGAAATTTATATTGGTTGTGAAGATTGATATACTGAATGTTCATTTCAAGAATATCGCATTACCAGAACCATGTAATTTGAATATTTTAATTATTGATTATTCACATATTTCATTTTTCAATAATTTCAGAATATAATTCCGATCATTCTGAGATCTTGCATTCATATACTTAACATGAATCTCTGGTCCTATCTTCAGGATTTTTGAGGTAATAGCTTTATTGAACTACCTCTCAAAAACACCTTCTCAGGGCTTCTCTTAAATTTTTCACATCTAAATTGACCGGACTATGAAACCAAACTTCCACATTCGTACATTTTTAGAAATACGGAGGACACGAATGCTATGCTACATTTTTCACATTTTTGAAATTCTATAGCTGCTTCCACCGCCGATAAAAAGGTATATATTTGATGACATGTTCTTTTATCATCTGAGCTTCGTAACCAAATAGGTCTCTATTACTACGCTCGAGTGAATTCCGATTTAGCTACGTTGGCTCTCCCAAAGTAGTAGCTACTAAATTTCTCACTGTTTGATGAAACTACTAGCATGGTGTGAGCAAGCTCTAATCCGGTGTAGGTAACTCGTCTGGGCTAAGTGCAAGGTTTGGCATAAGCATTACATTCGAGAATTTCAATTTTATTGGTGGATGCACAGCGACATATCCATAAACGCTTTTTGAGTAAACAATAAACTTACTCCACACAGACGTTCAATTTGAAAGATTCAACAGAATTAACAAATTTTTCCGAAAGTAAGTCGGCTGAAACCTCGAAGAAAAATGAGTGAAGACTTCAATCAACCGAAGTAATAATACAGTAGACATACTGAGTTCATCACCAGAAACTGAGGGTAGTGTAAACTGAGGACAATTACCTCAACAATGTGTACTGAACGTAGTCACTTCAAATTATTGAGGACTAATATGACATTTTCACGATCTTAATTTCAATCTTGTATCTGTGTATGTCCGATTACAAACAAGAACTTCCTTTATTGTTTTGTATATTCCAAAATAAGTTTTTCAGTAAAATAGAAAGAAAATGCGAGTAGGTAAACCAATTTGTTCAAAACGTGCTTGCAACACTTCCTATATTGAAATCCGCCTAAAATTCTAATTACACGTCTCTGTCTGTATTCCCAGAAGTGCTTTACGATGAGCAGAGTTGCTTCATATTATTATAACACAATATTTCAGGCAAAATTCTACCAGCGCAAATAAACTCAATGTCCCTACTAAATGTGAAAAAGTAAGAACCCTAAATCCGAAAATATTCCTGCAAAGAGATGTCGTCAGCTCATCCACTTGAACAGCCTAGGTCAGAGAAGTATCTGCACCATATAATATTTTCGAGATATTCAACAGCATTATTATCGCTTGTAGACAGACCTTTGTCTCAGATTCGATGTAAAGCGGCCTCAACACGCTGAAACATGCAGTGATGCCATGCATCGACTCAAAGATTATGAAACTTCCATCAGTTGCAAAGCAGCTACTCAAAACTGTTGCGATGCTCGAATCGATTCGATGTTTATAAAACAAAAGAACAGTCGAGTGAAGTTATTATTACTAGGGAGCTGTGAATAAAATGAGGCACGTTTACCAATACCTATTTTATTAGCAGTAGTTGGGGCGTTCCTTATATTATATAAAAGATTAAGAAAATCGAAAAGAAAACGGTCCAAAAGATAGTTTATTGAGAGCTCAGAGTACATCACCTAGTGCACTATATGAACTACCTCCGTACGAACGGAAATATCGTCTTTCGTCTGTTTCGTCTTCGCATCCACTTAATTCCATACATGCTGAAACTTGCACATCCCAACAATCCACTTCATAATCCGTCTAATGAATATCTTTATGAGAAAACTAAAAAAGAACCAATAAGAAACAGAATACAGAGATTGAACAAAAAATTTATCTGTCAGCAACACAACATAAATACAATAGAACTACTCATACACAACATATCCCATCCTGAAGGAACTAAGAGGAAATTACCAGAAAAACCAATTGTTCCATATTTGCCTAGTCTTATTTAATATTCTTTGATTTCAATGTATCACAGACTTCCATATTTGTGTTTATGGATTTCTAGAGAAGATGTTCTATGCTTTCCATTTAAGCTGTCAAAATCAGAAGTGGGTACTACTATGTGATTCAAACGTAGAACAATGGCTCAGATTCACACCAAATGGAAATAGTGGACCAGTGGCATGGCCCCCAAGGTCCCTAGATCTAACACCGCTGGATTATTTCGTGTGGGGTTATCTAAAAAAAAGTATACGCAACTGAAATAATTTCACGGGAACGGCCAAAGACTCATGGAACACCCTGCATATTTGAACTCTATGGTACTACACACGCTGCAACTTACATAATGAAACATAATAGTCGATGCCCGCATCACAGCATGTTTCAGTGTGTGTAGGCTGCTTAAGTCTTTCTGTTTTATTGCCATTTATGATGAAAATATCAACTCTGATCCTCTTCAAAGCTCCTGAAAGAGCGGTCGTCGCCTACAGATTCCAATTTTCAGTTCAATCACCAAAAAACTAAATCAAATCACGTAAATTAAAAGTAGTACAGGCCCAAGATTTGACCCTTGAGGCACGTCTATATCTGAATCTGACATAATCATTGGCAGAATTCTATCCTTAAATATGAATTAATTAGCTTTAATGATTTGGCGTCAAAAGCATACTTTTTCAGTTTAAGAAGTAATTCATCCTTTATTCTCTGGCATCTGTATAGAATAGGGATGTTGACTCATGTTATGAATTCATATAAATTGAGGTTTTTCTCATAGAAGGAAATTTTTGCAATCCTAAAAAACCATTTTAGTGATCTTATTATTCTCGTTGAATTAAATCATGGACCTATAATACTAATTAGTTAGTATTATAAATCTATGAATTAAATAAAGCTGAGCACCGAATGTTCGGTGCTCAGATCAACAAAATACATTCATAGGCCGGGTTCCACAAAACGCCAATCACCTTGATTATTGAAATGCATATACTTATAAACTTCTATACCGCTAACATGAATCCACTTCTCTATTACAAATTGAAGCAGCGATCACGTGATACAATGGCCCTATGAATTCACGCCAAAAAATAACCTCGAATAGTTTATGAAAATAACACATAACCTCAATTTTCACGTCTTGTCAAATTTCGAGTTTGCACATGCGCAGATGATTGAAGGGGTCATCGGAAGTGGCAACTAGAGGGCTTTAATTTGTATTTCACGTTAGCAGTATAGGGTTTTATAGGTATATGTTGAAATGTCATCATTTCTCTGCAATTTTCAGTTCATTTTTGACATAAACCATCGACTTACTTGAATATAAACGATTTGATTGCCAATCAAGCTTTGTGAAACCCACGGTTCTGTGACTTGAACCATAGTAAATATATAATATATCATATCTATGATTCGAACTTACGAAGTTGAAAGCTGAAAGAGAACAGAATACCTAGTTCGTTACAAGAACGATAATCTACAATTTTCTTTATAATGGAGATAGGATTCATCAAGGGTAATAGTAGTAACTTTTACCGAAGATAAATTCCCTTATGGTCGCAAGTTTCTTTGCTGAAAACAAGGATTTTTGTGCAGCGGAGCTTAAAAACGTGAAATTGTCTTTGTAAGTAGCAGACTTTTAACTCATTATTATTATTACAAATAAAAGAAGCACCTCATTCAGCATTTACAGACCGACGTATTCATTTTGAAGGCTTAGAATGAACTTTTCCACAAGGGATCGGGCAAAATCAGTTCGCTTTGACAGAAGTCAAAGTATGTTCACTGTATTATGACGTAATCATCAGAACGTGACAAAATTGAGCATTTCCGCGGGAATTTTGAATTGTCTTTTCATTTACTCATTTTTATTGGCAACTACTATATTTTTAAGGAAAAAGTAATTTTTCGTGTTTGTATAGGGTTTATCTATAAAATAAAATAAATTCCAAAAAGTAGTCAACATCCCTATTATCAGAAAGACGGAATTATCAGCATTCAAAATATAATTCATAGGTAGAACGATAAATCGGACATAAATTCTGAGTATCTTTAAATATGGGTCATATCAGAACAGCAAAACCGTATTTGCTGGAATGACTCTAGATAACCGAAAAGTTAATGATGTTCCGCGTCATTAAAATTTACTTCCAAATCAATATTTGATGTTTAATATGCAATATTCGTATATTGAAGTCATTCATTTTGGCTCATTCAGTGAATAAACGGAATTTATATCATCAATTATGTATCACCATTGAGTATACATCTATATTTAATTTATTAAATTAATATCTGTATTTAAACTCAATGGTATCACTTAGGGTACGTTCAGATGATGAGCGCTCAACGCGCATTTTGCTAACGCGCGTTTACAACTACATGTATTTTGAACGCCCATCATCTGAACGTTCAGATCAAAAACATGTAGTTGTAAACGCGCGTTAGCAAAACGCGCGTTGAGCGCTCATCTGAACGTAGCCTTAGGGTACGTTCTGAACGTTAGATATGGCGTTCAAATACATGTGGTTGTCAAACGCGCGTTAGCAAAACGCGCGTTGAGCGCTCATCATCTGAACGTAGCCTTAGAATTCAGATGATTGTTTCTGTACTGGTATAACTCTTGTAACCTTGCTCGCGATATCGAATATTTTTATTTCTAAAGTAGAACTGAAAATCCTTTCTGTTCAACAAAATGTTCAAACTCTGTGCTTGCTTGATGCTTCTTTCCGTTTTTTTCAATTTCACTCATTCAACTTTCACTTTCCAGAATAGAATATAATTCCGATTGTGTTGAGATTCTGCATTTATATATTTGGTATCAATCTCAAATTTATGTAAAATTTTGAGGTAATAGTCTTATTGCTCCAATGAAGAACGACCGCTCAAAAGCTCCTGCTCAGGGATTTTCTTGATTTTTTTATGAGACAGTACTTTCAGGACTAGGCCGGGAAAAATCACGTATTCGTTGATGATTACCATAGCAACGAAATAACGGCTTACAGGTCATATGAAATAAGATGTCAAAAGTTGGCATGTTTTTTTTATAGCAACTTGCATTGAAATTCGTAAAGCATCAGCGATAGTGCGATTCTACTCAGGGGCCGAAAAAATAATGTACGCAACACACACTAAAATAGTTTTTTTGGGTCCACAAACTTCCTGAAATCATTCGAAAAGACCCTTTTCTCCGAACTCGTTACGTGAATTGCTATTTCATAACTGTGTTGGTTCCAGTTCAACATTTTTGACATCCTCATTTTCGATTTTGGATAAACCCATGCAATAACCTGAGGTTTAACACCATTCTCGTCATTCAAATGGTCCTCATATAACCTAAATATCAATTTTCAGATTGTTCAAAGCCTGTAGAAGGGGGAAATGAAAACTGCTTTGCATCGCTATGGGTGTATCACTGGAACGGAAAAAAAATGTGAAGAAACAACTTATGGTGGCTGTTATCCATCGAAAAATAATTTTAAAACGTTGAAGCAATGCCAAGAGGTGGCAGCACCAATATGTCATGAATGTAATATGTTAATTCTTTCGAGATAGTTGACTTCAAATAAATTTCTATTGAACGCATCGCATTCTGCTTCATTGCTCTAGGTCTTTCCAACATACATAGATAGATAATATCATCTCGAAAAGTAACGAGAACTTCCAATATTCAGATCCTACCTAATAAAATAGGTGCGATAACTGGAGATTTCGAAAATGAAAGTTAAAATTTCAAAAATAATATTCATGTAGTTCTTAAAGACTTCATTGCAACACTACAAATGAAAGTGCGTCTATTTTGATTGCACGTCTCCATATCCTGAAATCTGATTCATGGTGATAAGAGTAGCCACAATAGTGAAATATTTCAGGTAAGATTTCAATGAACAAGTTGAACCCTAGAGGAAAAAATATTTCTGCAGCTCATTCAATGAGCACCCCAGGTCAGAGAAGAATTTAATTTAACACTACATACAGGGTGTTTTAACTGGACAAACATACAGGGTGTGAAACGTAATCTTTGAGCCAGATTCTAATGAGTGTGGTCAGTTATTTAAAACACTTGAAGTGACGGCTTCTGGTCTAACTTTTGATTCCTCTGTTCAGAAAAAGCATTTACAAAATTTCTAAAAACCTGCAATGTTTTATTTTGGTTGTCAAATTGGATTTTATTTTCTTTATGAACATTGTTTTCTAAGAATTTCTGTGATAAAATGCCTACAGCGATAAAAAATTTTACCCGAAATGGATGAAATCTTGCACAATGTTCTTCTTTCAATATCAATCAAGAATGTGAAAACAGAATTGTAAAAGTATCAAACGGTTTCGTTACTACAGCCATTCAAATGTTTCGTTCAGATCTCTGTAATAAGAATTGCCTGGCTTCTAGAATCAGAATAATTAAATTATTGGTATGTACAAACATACTAGATGAATTTATTTAAAAAAATTCATTGAAACTTAGTTGGGACTTTGTATTAAATAAGGAATTAAGACTGTCTTAAGGATATCAATATTCGTTGCCAGGCATCGGTAGTTCGTAGTTCATAGAGTTTGAGTACTGGCTAAATTATTTTCAGTGAAATTCAAATACGAGTCAAACTCTATAAACTACGAATTACCGTTGGTATGTCTGATTCTGTTTGTTCCGGCAGTTCGCCGGCGGACGGCCGTTTGAATGACTCTGAATAACCTAGAAGTTATTGGTGTACCGCGTCATTAAAGTTTACCTTCAGATTAAGGTTTGAAGTAATTAAATATGCAATACTCGTACATTGAAGCCAATCGTTAAACTCATTCGGTGGAATAATCATGTGAATAATCGGATTATATCTCATCAATAACATGCTAGTACCTACTTACTTCCACTCAAGCGAATTCATAACTTAGATGACTGATTCCGTATAAGTACCTACAACTCTTGCAACCTTGCTGTCTGTTATAGAGTATTTTTATTCCTTTAGTAGGTCTCGAAATTATTTCTGTGCAACAAAATGTCTTATCTATGTGTTGGGCTGATGCTTCTTTTGATTTTCTTCGATGCTACTCATTCAGTTTTCACTAAAGAAGGTAAATATCATGTGTCAACATTCGAAACATAACAAAATGAATGGATACAGTTCCTCATATTCAATTCAATTTGTTATGATATTGATACTGAAGAATCTTATCATTGCTCGTACAAACTTGTATAATTCAGTTTATAGAATTTTTGAGGAAAGTTAGAAGATAAATCTTTTGCGTGGGTTGGCCCAGGCCCTCCCTAACAGGGAAACGGAAAAAATGCAGGATGAATAAGTCGTCTCTAGGTGGTTCCGAATATACAGGGTGTCTACTTGTAAAGAGAAAAAATTTCAAGGGGAGATTATACGGGTGATTTGCAACGAAAATGTATATGGTTGAAATGTTGACGGTTATTCTTCAATTTGATATTTCTTGATTTCCCAAAATATTTCTAGTTTTTTCATGAAAATTATTATTATTCAGTTTTTCTGGTAGTGTCATCAAATTTGACTACAAATTCAGAAAGAGCAATAATTTTGCTACGAAATAAAAAAATCTGTGTGCAAAAAACTCGTATTGTGGGCGTGGTAAGGAGATGAATATCACTATTCTGAAGTTGACAAAATTAGCCCTAATAATTCAATGGTTTTTCGATGAAATATTAATAATTATGCAAACGTTTTCTTTTCAGTAAAACATACCTCATTTAGCGTACTTTCGGATGACATATCAACTTTTGTTTTAGCTGCTCATCCTCCGCCATAATATCATGGTTAACATGATAACAACCAGAGAGTCTAAATATTGCGAACCTAAATTTGCTCTATTTTAAAGCGTCATTGAATGATAATGTTATTTAATGGAAATCGTCAATTCATTTGTTACCAGTAGTTGCTGTGATCAGACTAACATTTTGTAGGTGGTACCATAGACTAACTAAACGTAGAATAGATGAGACACTAGTAGAAAAACCTTCAATGCCATCTGTTATTGGAGGACATACTAATTCGTGAAAAAAGCTCAATTGAAAAAGGAATCTGTATCGTAAAGCTGCCGCCAAAAAGAATTCTGTAGTACACATTTTGAAGGTAGGTACTCCCAAGAGGCAAAAGTTTTTTGAAATTCAATTTCCAAAGGAAATCAGAAATGGATTCGTGCAAGTTATCGATGAGTGAGAAAATTTATTTTCATGAAAATAATACCTGCAACGAACTTTCATCTGATTTTCTTTTGGAATCGAGAAATGAGGATCAATAATCAATTCTGGATAAAATAAAAATTTATTAACTGAAATAGGTAGCACCAATTGAAAATACAGATTTATTTCATAAATATCTAATCAATAAACTATAATTGCATTGAAAACATTCTCAAAACCAACAATAATGAATTCAATAATACAAAATATGAGTATTTACCTACTAAACTTATTCAATACATAAAAACTTTTTTGAAAAATATCTAATTCTTATAGGTAACAGAATATATAATACTAGCAGACCCCACAGACGTTTGTTCTGTATACACAATTCATTCAATTCTATCCAGCCGTTTAGTTGCAGAGTAGATGAATAACCTGAATAACGACTTCAGCACCATCTGTTTGATCTGATGTGTGGTCATAAACAACGGGCATAGGCAATCCAAAATACATTCATACAAAACATCTCTCACACTTCGGTATCTCTCCTAGCCGCCTTGTGCCTACCTCGGAGACATTTTGATGCGATTTCATCTTCAACCTGCCATATCTTTTGATGTATTCATCATGGTGTGATTTTGGTACTCATATTTATTATCATTGAAGTTATAGTAGGTTTCCTCAAATTTCTCGGGTGAAAAGTATAGCCTATGTTACTCAGAATAGTGGTAGCATTCTGAGGTGAAATAATTATTGAAATCTCTAGTAGCTTATGAGTAAACTCTCAAACGCACAAACATACAATCTGTCCTCTTTATAATATAGGTATAAGTATAATATTAGTAAAGATATAGATCAATTCTCTACAAACGCCCTATTGACCACTTTTTTCTATAACCTATCGTTCTGAAAATATCTCGAATAAGTTGGGAGGAGATGAAAAATTACATTTTTCTCCAACCATCAAAAATGTTGACATTTTTGTACTCTTTTCAGGTGCAAAGTCATAGATTTTCTTACCGTACAAAATTCACTCGTTCTTAGCAACACTTTTAATCCTAGGATTAAAAACGCTACGTTTAATCCTTGTACACTGCTTTGAAGTCTACTTGACATCACTGTCATGATTCTGTTTCAAATTCATAACCAAAATTAACGATTTTTCACTAAAACCAATTTTATTATAATTTTGACTTGGTTGGAGAAAAAATAGTATATATTATTCGGATTAAAGTGCCTATTTTAACTCGCAATTTGCATTCGCTCGGCTGCGCCTCGCAACTGCAAATATTGCTCGTAAAAAAAAGATGCACTTTTATCCTTATAATATAATATACTATTTTTCATCTTCTAATGAAAATAAATCGGTCTGTGCTCATTCGATCAGAACGATTGATACCTCATTTTATAGGTTATTATTCTCTACAAACGCTCTATTGACCACTTTTTCTAAAACCTACCGTTTTGAGCAGAATCCGTACCAACTTAAGACCACCGGGATCTGAATAAGATCAGTTTTCAGAATATGAAGAAAAATGAACAAAAAACTTTCCAAATTCACGAATTATAAATGACATTCATAGAAATTTCCTGAATATGATAAAATATTTTTCATTATTCGAAGTTTTTAAATGAAACTTGAATAATTTATTCTCTATTACAAATACTCGTAAATACTTAGCACTAACATCCATATTTATACACTTCATTGATATATTTCCAGATCAACAAACAAAGACATCGAAGAATTTCATTTAAAATAGTTAGTTGATTGCATTTTCAATGAACTTGCGATTAATTGCATTATTCCAATCATTCCCTCGATTTCTAACACTTCAATCCCGCAAATGCAATGGAAATTCTCCGCTGTGACGTCACATCTCGATGGGCGTCGCCATACCAGTTTTGTGTATATCGTGCTCGGAGACGTAATTCGATTTTGGTGCGATTTCATCTTCACCTGCCATATCTTTTGATGTATTCATCATATTGAAGATGTAAAAGGCAATTTCGTTCTATATTAAATACTGGATATGAAGGACGTATTTAATTGGATAAAGATCAATAGCGTATTCATAAAAAATACTCCCAAATAATGCCTAATTTTGAGAAACATTCGGATACCTTTAAAAGGTGATACCGAGTAAACCTTGAAAGATAGATATATGCTATCGCGGACTTTTTTGTAGAACTATTGATAGGTACATTTCCGTCATACATTGTTTCCATGTACGTCCTTACGGTTTTCGCAGCGCACCTGAAATAGCTGATTTGGTATCATTAATTATCATTGAAGTATAGTAGTTTTCCCCAATTTTCTCGGATGAAAAGTATAGCCTATGTTTACTCAGGATAATGCAGCATTCTCAGGTGAAAGAATTATTGAAATCGTCCAGTAGCTTATGAGTGATGTCATATCAACGCCACAAACACACCAACACACAAACATACAAATCTTTTCCTCTTTATAATATTAGTATAGATATAATAAGTACAAATACGATCTATTCAACAGAACTCAGGCAAATTATCTTACTTCATCTAACAAAATACATGTGGATGCCTTATTTTCATTTTATGACTATCAGGTTCAGTCATTAGGATCTTTTGTTGTTCAGTTCATCATTAATATGATCTCCGCTATTTGAACCAAATATGATTCAGCGATCTGTGATTGTGTTAATGATCTATTTTTGATGGTGTTCTTATGTTCCCGTTTTCTTATCTCTAAAGGTTTGATGTCTTCCTGTATAGATTTTCCACATATACAGGAATATTGTAAACACATTTTTTGATTTTTGTGTCACTTCATTGGTTCGTTCTGGTTAGAATGGATATCAAATGATTTTGTGTTTTGAAAACCGAACTACCCGAAAATTACAAGTCTCTAGGACACTCCTTTCCATCAGACCTCTTAGAGCAAAATCGTGCGACAGACTCCTGTTTTTTGTAAGTACTAAGTATAAATGACTATTTAAAAAAAAATTGAAAACATCTAATTGATTCAATTCAAGTAAGGAGCAAGTTTACCTTAATGTTTATGGATACCCCAGATTCCAATACTAAAAATCACTACAATCAATCATATCAATGATGACAAAATTTCAAAATTAATAATCTAAACGAGTTTCATTTTATGTCTCAATTTTTCTGGTGTTCACTTTTGGTATGTGGCTGACCTTACAGCATCCGCTATTGCTTTAATCGGGTCAATCGATAATTTTCTTCGCGAATGTCAGTTTTTCTAATCAAGAATGCAATTTTCGATGTCGCTAACACTTTGTATTTCACGGTGGTACGATTAACTCATCACGAAATAAATGTTTCTGTCCAAATTAACATAATGAAGCGGTTTTCTCAGTAAACATCCTGCGTTAAATCGTTTTACAAATTTCACCTTCACTGTCATTAAATCCATCCGTTTTTAAATCGATTAGTTAAGTTGAAACGGATCATTAAAATTGATTCGAGGTGGGTGAAATCAGGTATCGATTGATTACAGCTGATTAGGAGTAGATTTCTATTGATTTTGAAGGAGGGAAATTTTGTTTTTTTTTAACAGGTGGCACACTTGTTATGTTATGTATTGTGGGCAGAAAATATTCGAGTAGGCTCAAAAGTTTATGATCACTTACCCACTTATTCAACTTTCAAACTTTTTCGTATTTATGTAATGTATATGAGTTGATTATGTTTTTCGTTCTATTAAGTGATGATAAAAAATACGATTTTCATTCTAAAAAATCGCTTAACACTGAATGTAATGGACTTGATTAGTTCTGGGAATAAATCCATGTTTACCAGGCTCAAAATTTGTTTTCTATCTGCAGTAGTAGGACCACCAAAGTTTCCCCACTGTAATTACACGTGTTTAAGTATCCCATAAAAAGTTAGGGTTGTTCTGAACAGTCTGCCATCCGTCCAATGAATATTTGATGGCTATGAGCCTAAATGAAAAAACTCTGGCAGATGATGGGGTAATTTCATTACAGATCGGTTTCAGAGATCTTTTATCTACCTAACAAAAATAGAATGATCCTTTGTTGATGTGAAAAACGTAGAAGTTAAGCGAAGTTATAGAAATAAAGAGAACTTGAATTAATCGAGCTGTCATCAATAAAATCGTTTTGGCGATTTCTAATTATGTAAAAATTATCAACACGTTTTAAATCATACAATTTTTTTTTCTGCATAATGCGAACAGCATAATTTTTGATTTTATACAGATTGTTCACGGACTACGTTTGATCTCGGATTTTTCTACAGTGAGTTAAAACTCACAGACATATTGAAGAGAGTCTTACTAGAGAAATACTTCAGTTACATTATAATGAATATTCTTTCGTTTTTACAAGTAATCTTTTGACATGAATATGAACATATAGTCCGTTCACGAAAGTTTGAGCGCATAGTAGGCGTTTCTTTATTTACCTATCTGAAGTTGGCATATTTACTGTCATACCGTAGAATAAAGTCAACGTTGCCGAATTTACCTGGCCTCGTCTGACGAGCTTGCGAGTTCAGAGAACTCTATGCAATATTGACAACATTGCGGATCAATCTGACAAGAAAATAAACAACATAACCTAAAATTTCAATATACGCAGTGGAATATGCCAAATTGTCATGGCTTACCGACGGCTCAAACTTTCGTGAACGGATTATACATGCAAACCTTATCATTATGCAGCAACATTGCACATCCAAGCAAGAATAAAACCGAAAAAATTTCATAAAAGTGTGCCTATGTGTTGTCTAACAGTCACAGTTTTCGGGTTATCGCTCTACAAATCTTTAAGGCGATTCCAGCATTACGTATATTTTTATACCACAGAACTTGAAACAAGAAAGTAGGCGGTTTTCAGTGATGTGGTTTCACCGCACGAGTCACAGAATAAAGGATCATCTGTTCAAGGAATCCGGACATTTCGTTGACTTTTGAACTCTCCGAAATGTTGCATTGAAAGAATGCATTCATTCGAGCTGTTGTGGTTTTATTTTGTCGGATGTGGAGGATGTAAGATAAGAGTTGAGAAATTGTTTCGGCAAATTTCCAAAGGTCCTCATTCATGAATACGGTTGCTCAAAAGTGAATTGAAGAGATTTGTTTAAGATGAGGAGCTAAGAAATATTGGTGTGAAAACTATCATCTGAACAGGATTTCCGATTAGACCTGTAGCATTTGAGAAGATGTTGAAATATCTACCAAAGAGTGGGACATCTATAGGTCAAAAATTGAACCACCGGTTATTTTGAATCTGTCACAAAATTCAGTATATTATCCCAGCTGAACGAATTGATTTGATTTACGCTGGAGCAACAAGGTAAGTTATTAAAAATTCAATTCCAAAACAAAGACAATTGCACGAAAGTGTCGTATAAAATTTGGTTTCATAAAGTACCAACCGTGAGAGGATACGCAAGTTTATTGCTAAAGTTCATGCAGCTGCTTTCATTGCTGATGCGCCAATACGTATTTGGTGCGGCTTGTGGAGCCTGGACTCTGGAGCAGAGGTGTCATTGGTCCATTTCTTCTTAAATGGGGACGACGCAAACGTCAATCTAGACAGTTATCGCTCCATAATAACCATATATTTTTGTGGAAGCTCTTGATGGCGATCTGAAAAATAATTGGTTTCAACAGGATGGGCAACTCGCGATTTATTGGGTCAAACGTTGGTAGATCGATTAATTACTCGAAATGGTTATATCATTTCTAATTGAAGACAAATGTCGACAAACCAGAGATAATGAGCATTTGAAGGCCAAAAATGTGTTCGACAATTGGTGTGATCGAATGGGGTACTTAATTCAAATACAATTTCTTCATTTCTAACTGTAACAATTGTACTTCGCAAGAAAAAAATAAATTCAGCAAAATTTCGAAGCCTTTCCTAATTATTGCATTTTCAAATTTTCAATAGCCATATGTTATAAAGATCCCCAAAGTTTTCTGTTTTGTAAATCGATGAAGAATAAAAAAGAAACACTGCAGATATCGGAAATTATTTCACAACAGTTCTTATACTCTTTATCTTAAATAATTATGTGCAGTCTATTTGCTTTCATACTAGGAACTAAGTACCTATATTTGCTTTAAATAATATTAAATTCTGAAGAGAGTTGAGAACTGGTAGATACAGCAAAAATAATGAAATAAAAGTGCCCTCAACATCAGCAAGTCTGACACAATTCAGTACTTCATTTTTTTTTCTTCAATAATTTTACTCGATATTATAAGTTTAAGTGAATCCTACTGTAAGCAAGAGCGATAATGACCATGGTGTCTATCCAAAAAATAGAAAAATTCTAAATTTCGTCGACACGTTTCAATAATAAGAGCACCAATTATCAGCCGAATTATGTAAACACTCCTATCTTCATTAACAAAGCTCACTGGCTAAAATACAATATTCCATTCTTTACAACTCAAGAACCAAGTATCAAATTCCTTTATCCAACTAGAGATGACTTAATAAATAATAATGATCGGGCAACAATGGTGTGAAACCGATATCTTCACTCCCAGTATGGTCAGTCCACAATTTTATGAAAACTGAAACTTCTGCGGTTTCTCGAGTACGCAGTGGTCTGGAAGGTTCATGAAACGAATCTGGACGTGTAAACTTGATTTAAGGAATGTCTGGTTCAGTATCAGAAATCGCCGGATGTTGAGGTGGTACGTCTTCGTGAAATCAAGATCCTTCTTTTATTTTTTCTTGGGACAATCTCATAGCTCGAATCATCTGAATAGAGACTTTGTTCATGTGCAAAATCAGACATCTTCCTGAATAATTTCTGTAAAATGCCTGTATTCCTTGTAGGGCCGTCTAGAAATTCTTTCACATAGTCTATAGTTTTGTAGCAAGCTCGTCCGTCCATTCTGCTATAACTTTGTAGAGCAATATCATGCGGGAACATCACTTTTTGACACCGTGTTTCGAAAACCTGACTAGGAAACAGAAAATGGATAATAGCTGTGATTTTCTGAGGGTTCATTGATTCTAAAATGATTTTTTCTATGGAAATCACTGCAAAATGCCCATTCCATAAAAACATCTGTTATACTCAGCATAATTATTGATGGTATTATGCTTTCATCTGTAAGTCGATCTGTAACTTTTCATAAGCTTACAGGATAATCGCAATTCTGGACCTCTTTTAACGGATCTGCAGCTTACAGAAATCGTTAAATATTTACGAGTACTCTACTGGTGATCGGAAGCATTATCGAATGACATTTATTGTGAAGTTACGTTGAACGGTTTTTATATTTTAGGACGAACACCAACGTTTTAATATAAGTAATTCATGATGAAAACAAATAATATGGCTTTGTTTATTGGATTGTTATTGGAAGAAAATCATAACAGGTAAAACATTGTTCAATGATATACATGACCTGAAAATCATTTTTCTTAAGTGGGACTTTATGAGAATTGGAAGGAAAAGGTTGCTTGATCAAATGAATCCATTTGAAATGCCGGATGTCCAGAAAATGTTCAGATTGAAGAAATGATGAATGCCCAGTTTGTGAACATGTTCAGATTGAAGAACTAGTGTACTATAACCTTTAATAAATGATCTACAGCAATTTTTTACCAAGAAGTTTTTTCCTTTCCAGTTTTCAATTTATTAGATGAAAAAAACAAACGCAAACTACATTCAGATAAATGTATTTTCAAATTCAAATCAAAGCCATTTACTCATACTACATAAAGTTCCATGATCAAATCTTACGATTGAAAGTTATGTTTTCCAGAGAGTAGTTCAAAAGTGACACTGTAAATAAGAAAGTTACAGGCACTATTCCAGAATTGCATCATTTACGAATCTGTAAGTTCGCCAGTTACAGATCAATCGTACGCTACAGTATCGTAATTGTAATCGTACAGTTGAAAGGCAGAATACCACCATATGATTGCAAGAAATACTTTTATTTGTTTCTCATTTGTAAACGTCAGTTTCCAGAAACACAATATTAATCAAGAAAGTTTATTTTATCAAGTCACTAACTTGTAAAACTGACAGTTAACTTGCAAAATTTTTACAAGTTAGTAGTATTATTTACATTAGAAAATTCTGTTTTATCGTCATATATGTTGAAAATCATGGTACAATTGTTATTTCCAGTAACAAATTAAGGGAAATGCACTTTCCATGTCGGTATGTCAAAAAAAATCTTAGGCTTTCTGTTCCAGAAGGCCGAAGATTTACATATTTTCTGTATAACATGCAGGGCTTGAAGCTGCAGCCATCATCGGTTATGGTGAATCCTCTTGTTGTTAAATTTTTTGTTTGCCGCAATGTCACAATATCGTATTTACCCATGTCTTCTAAATTATTCATGTTTAAGGAGAGAATTCCGTCACATCAACAACATCCAAAAATCTCAAATATCGTGACAATTTTCGCCAGCAACCACTGTTCATCAGGAGCATGTAAAAGAAATTGTTCAGCCTCTTCTTTACTTAATACCTTGGCCTTTTTTGGCGTATAACGCTCATTTTTTCGTTTCAGAAACGCTATTACCAAAGATTATATAGTATACTCTATAATCTATGGCTATTACCTTTTGAAATCTGCAAATGACAACTTAACGTCAACAAATGTAAAGAAAAATAAACAGACATGTTCATGACAACGCTTCCATAGCTCACGACATTTGCGACAAATTATTGAGATTTTTTTGGAATTTAACTAATCTTTTTACAAATGAGAAACAAATAAAATATAAAACAATACACGCAAGGTAACGGGTTTTACTGGGGGGTACTGGGAGGTAACTGACTCGCCTGCGGCTCGTCAATTATATCCTCCATTCGCCAGTAAAAACCCTCTTGGCTCTTACCTCGCTAGTAATGTTATATACTATTTCAGGTAGTTTTCGTTTTCGACAAACGATCATTCCCTAAATATTTGCTTATTATTGAGAAACACCCTATGTAGATGCAAGTTCTCATTTATTTTCGCTTATATTGTGTGAATAGAAAAAAAGATATACACTTCGATTCATCAACTGTCGATTATCCATAAGATTTATACCTACACACGTACTATGTACCATTTTACAACATTGCTTTTTTCCCATGGATTCTTTTCATGACCATTAAAATTTGCATTTTGCAAAATAGTAGACATTAGCAAGTATGGAATAAATATAACTGGTTATCCATTTCGCGGTTTCAAAAGTATAGGGCTGGAATTCGACATCTGTCAAACGAAGTTTTAAAAAAAAAATTTTTTTGTTCAGTTGAAAGTCTGACATTTATGAAAATGGATCACTTGACTATCGCACAACACATGGAAATTGTAAAAACCTAATACAAAAATGGCGATTCTGCCACAGCCACATATCGTGCTTTGAGAGCAGATTTTGGTTTACATAATCGCCAACTACGCAAGCAATGGTAAAATTGTGAGAAATTTGAAGAGACTGGATCGGTTACAGATATTGTAAGCCCTTTGCATCATCGTTTGCTCGTACCACTGAAAATATCGCTACTGTAAGTGAAAGTGTTGCCGAAGACCCGAATCTGTCGATTCCTCGTCATTCTCAGGAATAAGGACTGTCTTACGGCAAATTATGGCCGTATTTTGCATTAAGATCGACACCTACACCCATATCAAATCCAGCTCACACAACAACTGAAGCCAGCCGACCATTCACATCAACATCGTGGATACGTCGAATGGGTGCTTGAACAACCGGCGGTGGACGGCGATATCAACTGGCCACTAAGATCATGCGATTTGACACTGCTTGACTTTTTTGTGGGGTTACGCGAAAGACCGTGTTTATGCAGATAAACCTTTAACTCTGAGTAGTTAAAAACCAATATTCGTCAAGTTATGGCTGAGATACCGCCCAATATGTGTCAAAAGGTGGTCGAAAATTACCTCAAAAGAATCGATGCTTGCAACAATTCGGGTGGTTGTCATTTTAATGATGTATTGTTTCACACATAATGTCAACGTTCAAACTTCATGATAAAAAGAAATATCATGATAAAAAATATTTTTTATGTGTTTATTTACGTTTACTTTTGAAACCGCAAAATGGATAACCCTGTATATTATTCATATGTGCATTATTCTCTCAGAAAGATATGTACTCGAACACTTCGTTGCTTTATCTCAGAATGGAATTCATATCGGCCGTTTGTCTGCTGATAACACTGGAATGTTTGAAAGTTATACCTACACAGTTTCATGATCTCTTTTGGTCCAGACATATATTTGAACGAGAAGTCATAATCGGCACTCTGGTTGTGTAGACAGTTTTATAAAAGGACGTCTTTATCACTTCGAGGACCCAGTGCAATAAATTGAAATAAAAACATCTCTAGGTTAGGATAAATAATTTTTCAGAGAACGTGATTTATTTGTGTCGCACCTTTTTGCTTGGTTCCGTATCAGTTTTATCTTTGCCGACGATTTTATTATCCTTGTAAAAGTCCCTAGAAGTTACCGATCAGTGTAAAAGTAGTTTTATAGCCCCTAAAAAGACTAGTTGGGGAGTTGTCACGTAAAAAGTGGTTTTGATTTTCAGACATATTATAATTTTTATTTCCTACAAGTTGTATCCTAATAACAGAAAAAAATATGACGAAAACAAAAATATAAGTTTCTGAAAAATTTTAAGGTTTTCAGTCTCTGAAACAGAAATAATCAAAAAAAATTTAATTGAGATGAAGTGCACCTGCGAAAATCTTTGCACTTATTTGTCAGAAGCAAATTGGTTCTGAAAAAATTGTTGCATAACAGTAAAACTAAAAAGGAAATGAATGAAAAGGATAATGTAACGTTTTGGGTGATGTCTATATCAGACACCTTCAGATAAACTTTTAAAATCTTCGGAATTGTGTGTTTTTTCATTTGCTGTGTAATTGACATTGAAAGTTGTCAACACATGGAGATGTTGATTTATTTAATTTTAAAATTTCTTGATGTCATTTCTCTTTTCAATAAAAAAATCCTAATACGATTTATTCCAACAGAATAATTGGCCGAATTATCTCCTTCATCTAACGAAATACATGTGGATTCCTTAATTTTCCTTTTATAATTATCAGGTTCCGTCATTAGGATCTTTGTGTTGTTCCAGTTCATCATATGATCTCCGCTATTAGAACATACATGATCAGCGATTTGTGATCTTGTAATGTCTCTATTTTTGATGTTGTTCTTATGTTCCCGTTTTCTTAACTTTAAAGGTCTCTCCTGTATAAGATTTTCCACATATACAGGGAATATTGTAAACACAATTTTTTGATTTTTGTATCTAATTCATTGGTTTCGTTCTGGTTAGAACGGATCTCAAATCATTTTGTGTTTTGAAAAGAGTCTTATGTTGAATTTGATTGACGTTCAACAAAGGACCCCGCACTTTTTGTATGGGAATTGGCCCCCGGTGGATTTGGCTGAAAATTTGATATGATGTTCTACTAATCCTTCTGATGAAATGTCTCCACAGTCACGAAGCTGAAAAATGCATACTTCTAGGAGTTTTTAGCGATTTTTTGTATCCATTATAGCTTACGTATTACCGTTCACACAGAAATGTTTGAAAAATTTCGAATTGACAGAATCTGCTGTCAATAATTACGAATATTATCAAACATTTCTATGTGAACAGTAATACGTAAGCCATAATGGATAGAAAAAATCCCTAAAAACTCCTAGAAGTATGCATTTTTCAGACAGTTCATCAGAAGGATTAGTAGAACATCATATCAAAATTTCAGCCAAATCCACCGGGAGCCAATTCCCATACAAAATGTGCGGGGTCCTTTGGTTGTTCTTGACGGTTTTCTGTTTGTACCTAAAATCATCATTAGAGTTTTGATTAGATATTTTGGTTCTAAATTTGAAATTGTTTTTCTATAAATAGTTCTTTTTACATTCAATTGATGATTAGAACAAAAATTTAGATATCTATAAGTCTTTATATCTCCCTGGATAAAAAAAAACCATTAACCGTCAAAAATGCTTTTTAGCATGAGAAAAATTTTCGAAGAACTAATGATAATATTATATTGTCAATATCGCAAGACGAGACAGAAATAATGAGCAAAAATTAATGATGACCTACGATTTTTTTTAGTTTTAAATGTAATAGTTTGAGACTATTTTTTCCCGAAATTCAAGGATCTTTATTATGTAATTTTCACCAAAAATAGTCCATAATATGAAAATAAAGTGATAATCATCTGAATTCTGAAAAAAATATCGAATGAAATGACAATAGCTGGACCAATGATGGAGTGACATTCCTTTGAAAACATCTCACGGTGATGACTCACTTTTTAACAAGTCTAAATCGCACCAGGAAATCAAATAGCATTTGCATCATTGTTACAAAATGTTACAACAATGGACATTTCATTCTTGTAGATGAGCAAATCGACTTGAAGTAGACTATTCACCATCAAGAGAAACTTCGTAGCATTCATCTCCCACAAGTGTCGCCTTCATTTCTTGTAAATGCATTTCGCATGCGATGAACAAATAAGGAAAAACAATGGTCCTATTACTCTTGAGAAAATACACGAAAGAGAATTTTATGAATGTCCTCTTGCGATTTTTGAATAGAGCTCGTATGAAATTAGGGTTCAATGTACCAAATCGAAGTACAAAGAATATAAAAAGAAAACACAATACAATTTGAATTGATAATGCTCTTACGTATTTACTAGCTCAGTTAACATAAATTCATAAAAATGATATTATAACTTATTATCACTCCCCAATCTTATTTGGTTTTCGAACTGATATATCACACTTCAAAACTATGAAAGATTGAGTTCTCAGGAATAATAACTTGCAGGATCAGTCAAGGTTTCATAAACCCTCCTGAGTCCTGGTCAATGATTGAGGTAAATCCATTAATCCATGAATTTATAATATCGAGAGCTTGCTCTTTTGAATTTGAAATATCTCATTAATCTCTCAGTTACTCAAAAAATAAAATATGTAAAAAATAATTAATTACAAAAATTAAATTATATGGTTCTGATGATGCGATCTCCTTGATATTTTGCATGAACATTCAGTATAGCAGTTTTCATTTTAAAAATGAATTTCACTCGAATCGGATATCTTGTTATGGAAATATAAAGATTTTTCTTTTCGAAATTTCAATTGAATTTTCTATGGTTCTTTTAAAAACTATGGCCACGAAATTTTCTATTTTTCAATATTCCAATTGGATTTTCTATGGTTCTATTCACACTATGGCCACAAATTTGCATGAGGCTTGTTATCAGCATTTTGCATTTGGCCGTAACATTACTTTCCGATTGGTTTCGTATTTTCTGAGATATAGAGGAACAAAAATTTTGAATGGTCATATTTTATGGAATACCCTATTCGATTGGGCAGTTCCTTCGAAATTTATCGTGCTAACACGAATTCGTCATCAGAGAGTGTAACCCTATCGTTAGAACTGCGGGGCATAGGGGGTGAGGAATATCAATTAGGATAGAATAAATTGTTTTGAAATGAAAACTCAAACGGTGTGAGAATTGTCTTTCAAAATTTCGAGAAACCTCTAAACAAAGATCTTTACAGGAAAACATTGAAAAGTTCTGAAAATCAACAATTCAGACAATGATATAAAACGATCAAATAAAAATACCTTACATTCAACGAACATCATACCTTCAGTTGCAAGATATTTGACATCAATTAAATGAGATTAATGTGTTCCTTATGTTATCCTTAATATAAATTTTTTTGAGAAAAAGGTGAATAATGAAGTGTAGATTTTATTTAATTATAATGGACTTTCCTACGATTGGCCAATAGCCGATCTTTGAGTTTTACAGTTTCCGCCAATAAAAAATTATCACAGTATTGGTCAGATGCCTAAAATCTTTTATTTTTTCTGTTGCAGATGATGAAGCACGTACAGCTTTCTCCTTACAGGAGTAGAGCGGATACAGTTTCCCTAAGTTCGACAACTTCCTACGGAAGCTTGAGTCCAGAACCACTAGGAAGCCGATCTTCGAGTTATTCTTCACTTAATGACTCCACGAACAATCTACAGGTAAGGCCAATGTCACATAATTATCTTCACGAATGTGGAATTCACAAGAGTGAAGACCTCAATTATAATTATTCGAAATTTCGAATCACTTCGTTCCATTCATTTTGATGTGTGAAATATTGAGCCAGGTAAACCGTCTTTCACTTTTTTATCTCAAGCGCTTTAATGGACGTTCCTGCAACTGACACTATATCACATTTCCGGATGCCTTTCTTCCAGGTTGAGAATTTCCGTAATTTTGAGAGCGTTGGATTGTAATCTTCGAAGTTCAAGTTCAATAATCCATAATTGCAGGAATACTTAGCAAGGAATAATGAGATCCCATCGATATAAGATAAAATCTGAAGTTGTTTCAAATTGGGAGTCTTTTTAATAAATAACACTCATAGTTCAAACTTAAACTTAGAAACTTTTTATTGGTAATTGAAGTATCAAATATGACATTTATGCACGAAAAATAATGACTGTTAATTGATTTCTTCTTCGAGCTCTACAGATGTCCACTATTTTTTGAATTTTTCAATTATATTTTGACATAATTGACGCTCTATCTCACTTGCAGCTTGTGTTCCATGAAATATGAAAATTACAAATTTTTGTTCCTCAATATCTCAGAAAATTCGGAACCAATCGAAATGAAATGTTAAGGCCAAATGCAAGCTTTATGTCAAATTGTGTGACCATAGTGTGAACAGAACCGTAGAAAATTCAATTGGAATATCGAAAAAAAGAAACTACATATTTCCATATAAAGATATCCGATTCTAGTAAATTTTTTTCTGTGAATGGAGATCGATATTCTGAATGTTCATCCAAAATTTCGTGGCCATAGTTTTAACAGAACCATAGAAAATTCAATTGGAATATTCAAAAGAAAAATCTTCATATTTCCATAACAGGATATCCGATTCGACTGAAATTTATTTCGAGGATAGAAACTACTATACTGAATGTTCATGCAGAATTTCAAGGGAATCGCATCATTAGAACTATAGAATGTAATTTTTGTAATTATTATTATTAAATATTTTATTTTTTGAATAATTTTCAAAATATAATTCCGATTGTGCTGAGATTCAGCATTTACATATTTGGTATCAATATCAAATCCCACAGAAAATTTTGCGGTGATAGTCTCATTGCTCACCAAAGAACGAGCGTTCAAAAGCTCCTGCTCAGGACTTTTCTTTTGGAATTTTCACAAAATTGGACTGGCTCTACGAGACCGCTCCTCTTTTACTTCTGCTTTAAATAATTCACGTCATTAGCGATGAATAGTTTCATTTAACAGGTAACATCCAAAACTGAGATTTCATTGACGAATAAATCGAAAATAATATGCTATCTCAGGTAAAGTAGAGTCAGTAGGGACCTCTATCAAACTATTTGTATGATACTAAAAGTGTATTGCACTAATGTTATCCCTACCAAACTTTCTTTGAAACTGCTTAGAGAACTAGAGTATCTACCATTAAACAATTGTGTGGGAAGAAGATGATATCGTTTTATAGCACTTATGTCTAATTCAATTATACGTGAAAGGTCTGCCTTTATAACTGTACCAAATATTTCGTGCCAGTATTGTTCTCGTCTAATTCCAGTGAAAACATTCGAATGCGTCATTGGTTCCGAAAATTTGCGGTAACAAATAGAACACATAATAACATTGATACATTTAGAAACATTATATGTATACATGCACCTTCTTTTAAGATATGAAATATACATAAAATACGGAGATCGCCAAACTATTTTTCCTTCCAAAGAATAATTTGATAAATTAGTAAATAATAAATAATGATTAATGATGATTTCTTTATGTTATGACAAATGGGCAGATATTGATTTTTTTTAAGTTATACCATCCGTTCCAATAAAACACAGTAACGATTAAAACACGTTGGATTTTTTAGGTAACGTCACTATATTTCATCGTTGAAAAAACTGTAAAATGTCGTAGAGAAATAAGTTTCCTTCTCGTTTCACCGTACCGTTTTTATCGCACGTTGATTAAAGGTTGATTTAACGTTGCAAGCCTCCTCCTTGTCATGAGTAAAATACCGTGATGTAACGTTATTATTTAGTTTTAATGTAACGAAGAATTTTGGTTTCGGAAATAACGTTGATGGTAAACGAATTCTCAACGTTTGTTTTTATACCAAAATACCACAAACATGAAATGTTCATATTGAGTTTCAAAGTAACCTACATCTCAAGGACTGAATCAACCCTGAGTAAAAATATTTTTAATTTTTATTTGAATTAAACACAGATCTATAAATATTTTATATAAACAAAAATATAAATCTCGAATATAGGAAATATAGGAACAAAATCACAAATTTTTAAATGCATTGAATCAAAACTCATAATTTTTAAACTTTTTTTTCTCTACGCTTTGCAGTATCCTTGGCAAATTTTAGGGAAGCCTTCGTTGTATCCGCTATTTGTAAATCTGTCGCTGTTCTAAATTATTTCTTGGCCGTCACTGAAACAACACAAATAATGCTCATTAGATATCGATAATATAGGTCTACAAAATGAATCCTTACCATGAATGAGTTGAATTGCCTCGGAAATGCTTTTTTCCCTGCATTTCCAATTGTAGAGGCAGCCTAAATCGTTTGTCATAACTCATAATGAAACTCAAAATTCTGCTGGCATGGTCTTCAAGATAATTATTCTTCGACAGACCTCAATCGGGCAACCTACAAAAAAAATCATTATTTTCGTTTTATTTACTTAAACAGATTGCATTTCGAACTAATTAATCATATGTAGTCTTAAACGCAATATTGCTGAACACTAAAAAACGCGATTATATTTGTAACGATAGGAGTTATATATTCGGCATTTGGGATTTTTTTTCTATCTAGTTTTCATGAACTGACTTTCTACCATTCGTATACGTGTGGACAATTTCAAAAATCATTTCGTATGGAAAACACAAAAATTTTTTTTTGAAAAAGCAGATGAGTGGCTTGGTGATTTCAGATATGAGATTTATAACTGACAATCCTTTTGAGAAAAACATATAATTCTTATGAATATCATAATTCAATAATAAAAATGAAACTTCAAGGTAATGATAGGTACTTACGAAAATCTCTGTAGGCCTTATCGCACTTATAAACAAATCACATAATGACGAAAGTTGAAAATAGCTAAAGCAAACGGTCTGGTGGCTCACTACAGACTACAGAAAGCAACAAGATCGCTCTTGCATTATCCAGATCAACGTCATCACAACACCTGCTGCAAGTTGGTTAACGTCTTAGTTGAAAAAAAGTGGATAATTCAACGTTAATTCAATGTTTCTGAGCACACATTGAAAAAACGTTTGAGAAAATGTAATGAATATACGTTTCCTAATGGTGGATAAATCAACCAGTTGAATCGTAAACGTATTTTATATGTAGAGTCAACGTTTGGTTGAATTTGTGTGTCGGATGTAACGTAGCAAATTCAACGTACAACGTTGAATCTACTTCAGCCACCATAAATAAACGTTTTGTATACGTTTGTGTGTTTATTGGGTTGTGACCCTTCATTATTTTGAAACTGCTGCAACCTGAGAATTTTCGCTCAAAGTTTGAGCAGTGTTGAACTAACCTTTCAGATCAAATAATTATAATTGAAACAACTAGTAAAATTTTTATTTCACTGAATTTTTTTTTGAAATCGATGAAATTTTTTCATGAAAATCTTTTTATGCTATTCAGCAGAGATTGGAAAACGTACACAAATAAATGAAATTAATAATTAATTCGAAACTGCTCGAATTCAAATTGTTATAAAACATTTTGGTCCAACTCAAGGAGAGGTGGATTTAATGTATACGAACTCTATGAATAATGACCCATTTTAATCATAGACAAACTAAAATAATAGATGAGCCACTCGTATATGTCGCGCCATCTGTCGGAGGAGGATACTAATACACGAAAAAATTATTCTCAATTTGATAGTTAGTTAGTTAGTCTATGATTTTAATACTCAATTTAGGCTATTTATTGTATAATTTTCATAGGTATTCAATTCTGTCCGTGGAGCCGTCCTGCCGTTAGCACAATAACTTTCGAAGGGATTGTCCTAGAGACTTGAAATTTTCAGGATGAGTTTGGTTCCCAAATGGCTCGGTTGAGTTCGTTAACCAGCCAAATCGTACAGGGTGTTCCATAAAATATGGCCATTCAAAATTTTTGTTCCTCAATATCTCAAACAAAACGAAACTCATCGGAATGAAATGTTGCGGCCATATGCAAGATGCTCCTAATAACCTTCATGCAACATTTGGTGGCCATAATATGAACAGAACTATAGAAAATTGAATTGGAATGTTGAAAAGAAGAAACTTCATTATTCCATAAAAAATATTCTAGTCGGATGAAATTTATTTTATAAATAAAGATTGATACACTCAATGTTAATGCAGTAATTTTGTAACCATCGTGGTAACCGTAGTGGTAACAGAACCATAGAAATTTCAATTGGAATATCGAAAAGAAGAGTCATTATAGTTCCATAACAGGATATCCGATTCGAGTGAAATATTTCTTGTGAATGAAGATTGTTATACTGAATTTTCATGCAAAATTTTGTAGCCATAGTGTCAACAGAACCATAAAACAATTCAATTGGAATATTGAAAAGAAGAATCTCTATATTTCTATAACAGGATAACCGATTCAAGTGAAATTTATTTTCTGAATCAAAACTGATATAGGTACTGAAAGTTCATGCTAAATTTTAGAGGATCGCATCATCAGAACCATTTTTGTAATTGTAATTTTTGTAATTATTTTTTCACATATTTTATTTTTCGAATAAATTTCAGAATATGATTCCGATTGTGCTGAGATTCTGCATTTATATAATTGGTATCAATCTCATATGAAATTTTGAGTTTATAGTCTGATTGCTCCACCAAAGAACAAGCTCTCACAAGCTTCCTGCTAGGGGCTTTTCTTAAGTTCTTGAATTGAGTGCAAAATAAAATATACTAAGGTACTGCTCAGTTCATTACAATTTTATTATGCATGGTTATTTTCATACTATATGGTCACCGATCCTATAGTGACCATCCCGTACAAATATTGAATAACAATAAACGATTATGCTTGTAGAATTCCTCCGCAAGTGAATTTCAAACACATGTACGTTGTAAAGAAAATTATGTTAATATTAAATGCAAGTTGATTAGAATTCAACAGTCGACACTTTCGTTCTGAAGTTTGTTGATATTAAAGCATGCGTGGAATAAATTAATGAAGTATTTATTACCTCTTCAAGTAGTGATATCCAGTAGTATCTTGTACAACCAACAGCCAGAAGAATACTAAATTCATATTAAATATAAACTGTTTTGCATATTCCGGGATTCCATCCTGTCACCGAGCCGCGAGCTGTTCTGTATGGGAACTCAATGGGAAATACAGAATTCTTCTCTATATTGTAAATGAGAGGAAATTGAAGGTAATTATTGCTTGATAAGAAACGTAGAACGGCCACTCAACAGTTATTCTTGTTTTTGACAGAGTTTCACTGAGCTTATTAAGACATTACTTGAAGTTTTCACAAATTGATTAGAATTAAATTCCATTCAATTATGATCTGAAAAGAAAACAGACATTTTCAGAAGAAATCATTTTAGAAATAATGGAGCCTTATGCGTTTTTTGTTTCTTAATCAGGATTTCCAGAAAAAAATATTGAAATCACCGAAATAAGCTACCGAATTCAAATTATCAGAATTTTATCAGAATTGAGGGTTATGTGTGACGTACGTGTACTGTATTCGAAAACATGTTTTATGTCAATGCGCATAGTATAATATGAAAAAAGAAAATAGGAACCCACTAATTATGCTTGCTCTTAGGTCATTATGTCTTGATGTTTGAGCTAACGAATATGGAAATCGCATTTTCAATATTTAATTAAAAATTAATTTCAATTTTTTGTAAACAATTGATTAGTAATATATTTAACACTATTCTAATGCTGTCATATGAAAAACTCTCTACATTTCAGCATATTGGAAATGCTCATCAAAAAGAGGCTTTGACTTGAAGTCGAAATATTTTTCGCTCTTGTTCATATTGTTGAAACTTCAATAGATATTGGAATATCATGAGAATTATTGCTGGTCTCAATCTATACATTCAATTTTTATATTATAATCCTACAACCATTTCAAGTTTTGAAGTCGTTTGTTCCACAAGAACCGTGTTAAGTTTGAACTTGAATCCAAAAGCTATCAGAAAATTTCAATTTGAATGATCGATTTTCCAACATAAAAAATCGTGCTAATGTTGAATGAGGTTGTTAACAATAAAAATTGATTTGGTATCAACAATATGAACGTATGAAGTTTGAAGTAATCGAGCTGTTACCCTAATTTCAAACTATGGTCGATTTGTTAATATGTTCCTAGTGAAACTAGTAATTCTAAGAAAATCGTTAATTTGTTCTCAAACTCGTTAGATTTTTTCCTGGCATTGAATATGATTTATAGATCAAGAACTATCAGAATAGTATATTCACTCTTCTCAATATCTTTCGAATGAAGGCAATTAGAGGCATAAAATAAATCAGAATAGGTGCAACTTCGGAATTCTTGAGTTATAATGATTGAAAATATGTTTTTTTTTTAATATTTTATGTATAAAATTTCAACTCGCGAATTATGACTGACTACGCCATAATAAAACATTCAAAAGCTCATAATTGTTGATATAAGGCGAATATTGAAAAATCGAATGAAATAAGGGTATCATTTGATGGGAAAATTCTTTGGTTTGAATAAATGATTGATATACAACAGACTAACAATAATCCTGTATATTCACATAAATGCAAGGGAATGCTGTACCCGCATGTAATATTCATCTCTCTAGACATCAGGTTTATGAATTATATGACTATAATTTATGTACTAGGTATAATTTCGATTAAGTATTTTAATTTGGCATACATCCTTTTCGTCGACACAGTCTTTTCAAACTGGGAATAACAAATACAAACAAAATAATAATAAAATTGTAGGGTGAATTTCAGACCATTCAATAAGGAAAACTTTCTCCCGAACCTAATTTACTGTGATTATCCTTTCATTAGGATCACAGACGGAATGTCATCAGAGTATCTCACGCTCCAACGCTGCTCATCATTTTACAGCTGGTTTTTCCTTCTTTGTTTCTCTCATCATGGGCTACCCGAGACAGAAAAAGGAAGACAGACTATGGAAAAACTTCACACTGAGGTAAAGAAGTTTCTTCATCGGATGTTCTCATAACATCATGGGATAACATCTGGTTGACGTGCCCAGTATCTTTAGCTCTTCTTCCATTGTTCTCAGTGCGTCTACATTGGCTTTCTGACATTGTTCAACTGAGGAAATGGTTCGCAATTTGTCGTTCATTGGGAAGCGCGATCATTCTGGTATCATGAAGAATTAATTGTTGTTTGACTCAATTTGAGGTTTGTAATTTTCATTCAGTTTCCCACAATGAGATAAAGGTTATCGGCTTGGTAGGTTCTTCGTTAGAACTGTTATTTGGTATTTATGGAAATGGAAAAACATATACGGAAAGTTTCAGATGCCACGAAGGCCTGTGAAGATTTCGATGAAATTTTCACAATAAGCCCTTACTACTTCAAGAGGTCGAGTTTACCTAGGATCTGGTAAAATAAATTTCTTTCTTTGAAAACATTGATGAAAACGTAAGAATGAATAGTTTATTAAAATTTTCACAGGTTTTCGTGACATCAAATCGTCAGTTGAATGCAGAACTATCCCAAGTCCATTTTTCCAGAAAATCGGTTTATGGCCGAAAGAGATGCTTAATACTACACTCCATCTGATGCAGAAGTATTGCAAGTCCATCTTATATCTTTACCCCCCTTTTTCAATTTCATATAAACTCACGAGATAGTTCAATCTAGCGAGAAAGTGGACATAGTATAGTTCTGACCCTGACATAAGGACATAGTTTAGTTGAAAGTAGACATAGCATAGTTCTGACCCATACCATAAGGACAAAGTCCATTTGAAAGTGGACATAAATAGTTCTGATATGTAGAACTACCGTACAAGGCTATATTTTGTCCCAATTTCTCGGAAATTTATTTTTGGGCAAATTTTGACCATCACAACACAATCAGGATCTTCAAGTTGAAGTTCAAAATGAAAGAATTTTTATATATTTTCAATCATCTTTTGACCTATTCAAAAAAACGTGTCTCCTGAAAAGTATGAATTTCGGACTTGGTATAGTTCTGCATTCAACCGACGAAATATTTCCGGGATATATGCCATCAAATTTTAAGCTCTCGCATGAATGTTGATTTATCACATAAAAAATTCAAGAAAAGCCCTCAGCAAGTTTTTTTTAACTCTCGTTCATTGGGGGAACAATATCGCTATAACCTTAATATTTTGTTTATGACTTGAGATTCATTCAAAATCTCAACACGATTAGAATTATATTTTGAAAATTAGGTATCAGAAATGAAATATGTAAAAAATTAATAATTGAAAAAAAAATCAATTCTATGGTTCTGCTGATGCGATTCTCTTGAAATTTTGTATGTACATTCGGATATCAATCTCAAAAAAAATTTCACTCACAAAATAAATTTCCATTTTTATGAAAATACTTCTTTTCAATATTTCAATTGAATTTTAAATAGTTCTGTTAACACTATGGCCATTGTACGTCTCTGTGCTCGGACTTAATAATACCCATTTATCACAAGGGAATAATGAAATTTTAATTCACTGCTGTCACATGCTTCATAGATTTAGCTTGATATAATATTCTTTGAATTAGTATTTCTTCAGTATTCTAAAGTACTCAAACTAACAAATATAGGCATACCTTGTCCATCGAGGGCCAAATCTACTTTCATAGTAGAGCTTTTTTTATTACAAAATATACAATGACTAGTTCTCCAAGATTTCTCATGTGTCAACTTGACTTTTTCCACGCTTATCATAGAAGGGTCTTGTCGCTGTCTCCAAATGCTAAAATCTTCAAGAAATATATTCAGTAGTCGTGGATAAAGTATGGTATGCTACTCGCGTATAATGGCTGTTATTCACTTGGTGATTTGGGCCACTTGCCTATTGCTCGTTGCCTGAACTTCACCTCGTGAATAATAACTATCATTATACACTCGTTGCATAATATACTTTTATATATTTATTCGATTTAAAACATCCTAGGACGTTGTCTTCATCATTTAGGCCCCTCTCACTCATTGACTTTATTCTTTCACTAATCCATGTCGTTTTCGGTTTTCCTCTTTCCCTGTTTTCCGGTGCTACTGTTCAAAATAGTCCCCTCATCACACTCAAACATTTCAACAGAAAAATCAAAACAACAACATTCTTCGCACCCAAAACAAAACGTGTCGACCGTTTCACGGCTTGTATCGCCTAATTTGTGTCCCACGTCCCTAAGTGGAAAACAAGAAATTATCAGCCGTACCGTTCAACAGTTACCCAACACCTTCATTATCACAGAAAACACTCCAAAGACGTGGGAAACCACGTTACAATTCCGTAGAGGGAATTGGGTTGCCGCCATGGTAAGGTCGATTGAAGGCTCCTAAATACAATGTAATACGATCTCACCCGTTCAAGAAAACACCAAAGTGTCTTCCCACACGATCGCATGAATGGTGTTGAAACGGCAGCAAGTACGAAATTCCAAAGACAACAGTTTCTCTCATCCCAACGGATATCGTTGTTTATGTTTTTCTTGGTCAATGAGATTGTCAGGCGCCTAAAATATTGTCATTATGGTAATGGGAGGTCGCTAATGGAATCGGTGAGAACGGAAGTCCATTTTGATTTAAGACGACTTTTTGGATTGAAAGCCATTAGTTTTGCACCTACAGGTAAAAATTTAGCGAAAAATTATGTAGGATTGATGTGAATAATGAGGTCTTCCATACCTGAGTAGGGCAGGTTGATTAATCTGAACTGATTATAGTAATACTTATGTGAATCATACGTGTGACTTTTTTCTGTGAAGGTGGTAGTTGAGATAGGTATGAATTTTAAATCTGATGACGCTACTACACCTCCATTAGTTCCTTGTAATAATGGAGGATTAAGTGTTTAATGGACCTTTAAATTTTAATGGACGTTCCTGCAACTGACACAAAGTCTTTTAATTGAAGGGGTTATTGTTTAGAAGCCATAAAACTATAATTTCGAGAAATCGATGTCTCTAAATGTATTCGAATCTGTTAATCAAAGGAAGTGTTTTTATGGTTATTTATTTTTATTTATTTATGGCTTATCTTTTTGTTACAATAACCCCTTCAATTATAATATATTCGAATACACATTCATAACTTCCGTAGAAATATTTGATATTACTTAGACTAAAATTACAAATCGAACAAATTAGAAATTTGACTTAGAAATAATATACATATTCACAACATTTTTCATTGTGAACAATATAAGAATCTTTTGCACGTTTGTTCAAATTGAGAAAACGATCATTGAAATTTGACTATCCTGAGGGTTAGTGAATGATTGATTTATTGTTATCAATTCAAATCATAAAACTGAAATAATCTTAAAATTTAACGACTTGTAAGAGTGGTCAGTAACAAAGTTTGATAGCTGTTGAAAAAAACTTAACTGAAAGTGTGATTGAAATAGAAGAATATATTCTTCTGACAAACACGATATGAATGATAAATGTGCTATAACCGCAAACAAATCGATTCGAATCAATCAACTCATTCAATGCATTTAATACCTATTCTTGATCAAAACAATTAATCATTTTTTCTCAGTTAGTTAGAAAGTAATCCTGAGTTAATTGATATTTCAAAAAAAATATACATTTTCAATGATATTCGCAGTCAGACCTTGAAGAAAATATACATGCCATAGCATTATATAAGGATACGTCAAATATTTTGCTATTCTATGACTACAGACTGGACTCGCCAGAATGCCTGAAAGAGTTATTCAATCATCTAGGTTATTAAAGACAGCGACTAATGTTAAGATATTTTTAGTTCGAGACTATTAGTCGCTAGATTATAACCGAGTTGATTACAAGATTTTCCGACGATCTCAATACGAATAATTGTGTTTAAATTCTTGATTGAAATGCATTCAAATTTGCACAAGACATACATTTGACATAATAAAACTTCTTATTTCCAGTAGAGTTCTGACATTTCTAGTAGTGCTTCTGAAACTTTGTGTATGGTTGCCATGAGGATTGCACATTAAAATAGCATAAATTGAATATTAAAATGGGCTATTAATGTTCAATTTCGTACACATTAAACCAACTTTTATTTTGAGGTCGGCTCAGTATCATTTTCCGTCGGCGTCTAAAACAAAATTCAATTCAACGTACACAAAATTGATCGTGAGTGACCCTGTTTTAATATAGGATTTTTGTTATTTTAATGAATGGTTGTCATTTGCAACCGAACATAAAGTATTCAGATACGATCGATACGAGTAATCTTATAAGTCTACTGAAACATAGAAATTAACTTATATCAATATATCTCTTCTCGTGGCTCTTATGTAAATTAAAAATGTATTTTGATTAAGAATGTATACTTAATACTTTAAAACAGGTATTATACATATTCGTTATAATACCTCCATTTATGTTTGTTCCCAGCTAGGATAATTTAATATCTGTATTTATGTAGCGTATATCAAGAATAAACTTTATTATTATTATTATTATTATTAATTCCATTAATCTAGCGGTTCATGTCTAAAACTATTAACTCGCTCGCTCTGCTCGTGCCTTGAAATTCTCGAACATTAATCGTTGCCATTAATAATCTAGTTGATTTGCTTACTATTTTTTGGTATCACATTAATAATTTTATTATTTTCAACGTTCATAATATTCAGAAATGAAACGATAACATCGAAATAAATAAATATTCTCAGCAGTATTTGCTTTTTGTATAACACAAAATATTAAATCGAATTGACCTAGGACAATAAACGAAAGTTTTTCATAAGCTCAAAACACCAAGAGTTAATACAGATAACTAAGGTTATCTCCCCCAATCGGCATATCGGACAAAATCCGTTCAAGTCCCAAGATAATAAACACCTATTGACACACAAAGCACATCAATACTTCTCAAACTCCTCGGAAAACATCACACCACAGATATAAACTACCATAATTTCTTTGTCTCTCATTTCACTCCGACAGGTATCCATCAATTCCATTGTCAACACCTCGAAGGGTCAATCTCTCAAAGAATGTCCTTGTGTTTTGAGCTCCTCATTTGAATTCGATTTGTGCTTGTATACATAATCGTTGAGTTATGTCGAACGCATACGAAATCAGCACATAACTCACTGATGCTCCAGGTGACATAAAAGATGTTTTCAACCCGAAGAACTGGAGCTCAGATCATAAAGAACATAGATAGGTCCTGTCAGTAAACAGAGACAAAAATGAGGACAAGATCTCAATGTTTATATCCTTCTTGACATTTGGAACATTAACCTAACATGGGTTATTCTTTTTTTCTAGAAAACTTTTTACGTTTTCACCCCCAGTCTCTGAAAAATAAATCATTAAAAAATTTTCAATTGAGATGAAATGCTCCTGCGAAAATCTTTGCACTAATTTGTCAGGAGCAAATTGGTTTTGAAAAATTGTTGTCTGATAGTAAAACTGAAAAAGAAAATGAATGAGAAGGGTATAACGTAACTTTTCGGTGTCTATATCAGACTCTTCTTCAGATGAACTTGGAAAATCTTTGGAATTGTGTCTTCTTTCGATGTCTAATTGACATTCAGTGTCAATTAGAAACGAAAAAATAAACAATTCCGAAGATTCTACAAGTTTGTCTGAAGAAGGTGTCTGATATAGACACCGAAACGTTACATTATCCTTTTCATTTATTTCCTTTTTTAGTTTTACTGTTAGACAACAATTTTTCAAAACCAATTTGCTCCTGACAAATAAGTGCAAAAATTTTCCCAGGAGAATTTCATCTAATTGAAAATTTTTCAATTATTTCTGGTTCAGACGCAGGGAGTGAAAACCTTAAAGTTTTCTAGAAATGCAGAACCTTCCCAGATTATATTTCAATCGATATGGGTTATTCTTGTTATCTTTAAGACATTTGCGCCAGTTTTCGTGATTCTACATTTCATTATGTTTTGCCAGTGATATTGAAGTTCACTCACTTCAGAAAATGCAGAAATAATGTATTATTGGCAAGAAAAACATGATTCTTTTCATACAGCAACATTATAGAGAAGTGTGGTACTAGATATTATTTAATTATGTTTCTCTTATTCTGTGAACTATAATCAGTTAGCTGATGTACCGTTACTAACAACCATGAGGTAAAAGCGACTTATATCTTCAAAAAATTCCTATTGATCTCAGTTTATGAAGAAATACATTTATTTTGTTTCAGTGTCCCTAAAAGAGAACGACTCTGCTATATTGAACTGTCAAATTTCAGAGCAAAACTAAACTTTTTCTTTGTATATATGATCCTCAAACTAATTCCGTTGATATCACGTTTGGGGCCTATCTATTTTCTTTATTAATCTGAGAACTGAGGAACCTACATTCCTTTCAGCGAGCTCAAATAAAAATTGTCGAAGCTGGTGAAATCCTGATACACCGATCATAAACAGCTGTTTCCTGAGGATGTTAATATTGACAAGAAATTGTCAAAGACTTATTCTCCTGGTACTCGTTAATAGGACAGATGTATAGAAGACCCACAGGTTCGATAAAAGATAGAGTACTTTCGTAACGCCATTACAGGTTGAGTTGACACGATCAATCTGGAGGAATTTCATTGTCAGGTTTTCGAGAAGATGTGGACGTGTGATTTGGAAAGAGTTCTCTTCACAGATGAGTCTAGATTCTGCCTTTTCCATTGTGATCGACGTTCCCTTGTATACAGACGTCCACATGAAAGATATGCTCAGTGCAATTTCCAGAACACTTACTACTGGTTTTGGGGGAGGATCGATTATCGTATGGGGTGGAATATCTTTGACTGCTCGCACAGACCTGGTGGTCGTTGATAATGGAGCTATGAATGCTGATAGGTATATAAGGAACATTCTGAAAAGCATTTCGTGCCATTTGCCTAATACATTGGTGAAAATTTCATTTTTATGGGCGATAATGTCAGACCCCATCGTGCGCGCATCGTTCAGGAGTACCTTGAAGAGGTTGAAGTCTCTCGAATGGAATGGCCTGCAAGGAGTCCAGATCTCAATCCGATTGAGCAGGTTTGGGACAACCTCAATAGAAGGCTGAGAAGTTCAGAAAATCATCTAGCTACTCTTAATGACAAGGAATCCAACTCAGAGAAATCTGGGAAGGATTAGATCAGAACATTTTAATATCACTCATTTTGAGTATGAACCGTCGTTGCTGAGCTGTAATTAAGGCAAGGTTGGAAATATCAAGTATTAAATCACTTATCAGCATTCCAGTATTTTGAAAATTGTTTATATCTCTTCTTTCACATAAGATTCGGTGAAATCCTGAATTCTTCTTCCATTTAATGTGTCTTGTTTCGTTCAAACCTTCCCGAGAGAACATAAAAAATAAGTTATAAAGTCAATGTAGAGTAAACTTCATTGAAAGTGAGATTTTCAGAATGTGCGTTAATTTTTTGCGCGCTGTACGTTCTTTATTGATCTAAAAACTGGAGGAACCACTGACCACCACTGTTTCCTCCAATGAGATCAAATAAAAATTGTCGAAGCTGGTGAAATCCTTATACATAAACAGCTGTTCCTGAGGATGCTAATATTAAAAATAAATTGTCCGAGACTTATTCTATTAGCACTCGTTGATAGAGCAGATGTACAGGAGACCCACAGGCTTGATAAAATATAGACCACTTTTATAACGCCATAACAGGTTGGGTTGACGCCATCAATCTGGGTGCCCCTACTCATTACTTTCGGCGGCTGCATGTAGAGAGTGACGGAATGTAATAATGCTAAAAGGTTAATTTAGTAATCGATCGAGTTTAGGGTTCATAGCTGGTTCATGAGCCAATTATACTCGAACGTCTGCAATATGTTTCTTGCGAATGGAAAACGAGATAACTGGTACTCATTATTCTGATTTGAGAAGCACGTGTACTTTGAGGTCGAGTGGGTTTTATTTATGTATTATAAAGGGTTTTCCAATCAGAGGTATTATTTTGAATAGCCTGCTATTTCGGTAGATGCCACGTTTGAAGCTGTAATTTTTTGACATTTGACAAGGAGAAACTATGCTATTAAGAAAAATGAAACGATACACGCTTCAAAAACGCATTGGAATTATTAAAATTCACTATAAAAATGGTAGAAATTTGGCACAGACGAACATTTTTGGGTCGTCGTGAGGCACCTTGTCGGACCGCAATAAAGAAATTGATGGAAAAATTCGAGCTGTTGGGACAAGTTAGTGATGTGACCATTGACCTTTTGCGGGAAAAGTTTCCGGACCGGGTTATCTCTCGAAGAGGTGATCACAATTGTCCACCGATATCTTGTGATTTAACACCTTGCGACTTCTTTCTTTGGGTCCACGTGAAAGAAGAGGTCTACGCCAATAGAATAGACTAGCGTCGATTCAACGATTCAAGACTTCAAATATGGAATTCGTGAGGCTACCGAGGACATATTGCAGCCACTTGGCGATTTGGTTATGTAAAATTTCATTCAAAGAATATGGTTCTGTAAGCGTGGTCGTGGTGGTCATTTGCCTGATGTTATTTTCCATTATTAACGGCATAGCTTCTTCTTTATAATGATATAAACATCCGATCACTTATATTGAAAAATGGCATTTTTCTTCGAATATCAAAATAAAACCCTTTATTATATTATTAGGAAAGTTTTCATATTTATTTTGTTTTATTTGATATTTCTGCAAATCATGGAGCAGATTTCTACACAAATGTTTTAGAACTTAAAACATAAAAATTTTTTAATTCTATCGAAATTTCAAATAATATTCACTACGGTGATTTTCGTAATCAAATCAATACTCAATAGCTCAATATAAATTCTGCGCTAAAAATTCTGGCAAAAATCCTTAGAAAATATGAAGTCGGGCGAAAGAAGAATAAAATTAATATCTTTTTAATCGGTGATTAAAGAACAGAGGCATGTTAATTGATTTTGAATCAAAAGTATTTTCTGGCAATAACATGAAATATTTTCTCTAACCTTTAGTTTCAACCTCAATTTTTTTAAATGCCAAACTATTTTATTTATTTAACTTAAGTGGTAATTAGGAAATAAGACAAAACTCTTTGAAACCCAAACAATTTTAAAAACTTATTTCGTAATACATAAGTAAAATAAAAAGTATGGAAAGGTTTCACTGTTTAAGAGCTTTTCAATGAGCTTATGTTTGCATTTGACAAAAAGGTAAGTGGGGTTGCAGCTAAGGGGTTGAAGAAAAGTATTTCAATTAATTGCAGAAAAACGCGTTCACTTCAAAATCAATAAACCTTTTTTTTAAGTCACTGATTCAAAAGACATATCGATGTAATTAAGGACGCCCAAACCCAAGTTCGTGTTATATTTTATATCATCATATTATATCAAATTTACACCATTTTTGTTCTTTTTTTATGATCAACCGATATCTCAGTATACATATTCAAATTTTTTCTTTTTATCTGAACATTTCTTGCTTCAGTTAATTTCGATATAATTTCCATTTGTGCACTGAGTGTAAACAAACATCTTGTACAACAATCGAAAACTGCTCTTGCATTTAGTCTATTTCCCTATAAACGAAGCGTAATCTTCCTCCTTAAGAGCCCTACTAAATTACATAATAGTTCCTCCGGAAAAGCTTGTAGTCGTTGCATAACTCAGATCATCAATATTGAAACTGGAGTTGTTATAAGATAATGATAGGTTCGGCTGCGTTTTGTTAGATAATGAGATATAGGCGAGGAACAACTCAATTTAGATGCTTAATCAGCTTCATTTAAAGAATTTCGTATTGAATATTTGAATTATTGATACTGCAAATGCGTTAGGTTGGAATTTATTATAATTTTATAGTCTAAATAATTCGTCAGATGTTTTTCCCTTCCACACTCATTATGCTTATTAATTTCTGATACTATAGTTGAATGTTGCTATTTTGGTGTTACCTTCACACTTTCAATAAATTTGGATTGAATATTCAAGGAGACACAAATTTCCTCGAAAAACATATTTGATAGTCATTGATATACTTCGATAGTAATTGACACCCAGTATGATAGTCATTGACATAATTTCATCTCACTTTTTCATCAATTTTGGGTATGATATCATCCTGCTTTCTCTCACTCCTACATTTTCATTATATGGGTCATTGAGACATTTATACTAAAAATACATTAGATATTTGGCGCGAGATTCCGTGGTAGTATCAATAAGTGTTGTATATATTTACTTAAGGATAGCGACTGCACCTAATTTTGTATATATTTTCCGATTTTGTTCTGTTTCATATAGTTAGAAGTTTTCTATTGGTTGGAAGGTTCCAAGGAATATTTAATTGGTGTAAGAAAACCCATCAATGATTTAATTATTGAGGTTAGGTTAGGTTAGGTTAGGTTAGGACCCATCAATGATTTAATTATTGAGGTTAAGCCTATGTCTATCACCGTTCGATACGATATATTGACACAGTTATTGACATATGGTTTAAACTTAATACATTAATCATTGAAAGGTTCACTTACATCAATTAAATATTCCTCGGAAACTTCCAAACAATAGAAAACTTCTAACGAATATGAAACATAAAAAAATCGGAAAATATACGCAATTGTATGAAATCGCTATCCTTTAAGTAAACTCTAAGATATACACTTATTGACACTACTGCAAAATCTCACGCCAAATATCTAATGATGCCGTTTACAGGATGATAACCTGAGGAAATTGAACTTGGCCCAAATAGAAATAAAACATTCTGAAATAGTTAAAGATAGATGAAAAAACCTTAAATAGCACCAATAGTTTATTACATCGGTATATATGTGCACAGTGTCAATCACTATCAGGCTGTCAACAACTGAACTTCTCACCCTATGTATCTTTCGATGGCAAGTATTTTGGCCCATATACTCCAGCTCCGACATCTATCAAGGTTTTAGAACCATCCGTATTTGATTATATTTACTTTGAATTTTTAGGTGTATACTGTATAGTGTATTCCTGACCATCTAAATAACAATTTTAACCGTGAAAATCTTCTGATAAAGAAAAAATGCACCTTGGATATTTGAATTTCTCCAATGTCGAAAACAATTTCACGTGCGGTTGAGTTCAACATCGGAGTTAATTCAAGTGAAAATTCGAAATTAAATGCTCTCTGTGGTTGCGATTTTGAAACAAAGACACGCCAAAACTATAAATAATTGATAATATACACTGCTAATGACGTATTTTGAAATGAAACAATAGTGACCTACATATTTATATCAAGTGTATTTTGCATAATTCTGTCTCGTGTGAATAGAAAACAATGGTTAATCTGAAAAAAGAATGTGGACTTTTCTCACGTGTGCCTTATTCAATTCGTTTTTTAGTGCCTTCGATGGTTCGTTCATTCAGAATTAGTAATCACTACTGAAGCAAGGCAACAGAGAAAATTTCATAACAATTCTTGCCTCTTCGAAGAGAGAAATGGAGAAAGAATTATTCCAATTTTCTAGAGCTTCGATGTATTCCAGTATCTGAAAGGGCTTTAAATCAGCTTTTTTCATAATTTTCCTGACCAAAACATACTTTACGCAGGCTCGCAATGCCGAGGCATTTTGTAAATATAGTAGTTTTCGGAAACTTACTCAGAGTTACTAACCCGATCCATTGGGTCACGTGACGGATCTACTCGGATCACGGACCCGGTGCCGTATTCTCGAGAAGTGATATTCGAAAACGTATACGAACTTCATTGCGCGAGTACCTGTTTTACCTGCAAAAATGCACACCGCGCAATGAAGTTCGTATACGTTTTCGAATATCACTTCTCGAGAATACAGCACCAGGGTTTAATTTTACGAACATATCAGGTTTAGGATTTGAAGTGATAGTCATATTAATAACATAACCAATATTTTATGGATTTATTTTTTTAGTCCCAGTTTGTTTTCGGATTGTCTCTAGCTTTCCTTGGCTTTCGTAAAATATTTCTTATAATTTTTGGTGTGCCTTCCATGTTTAATGTTTTTTTTGAGTACCTATGTTAAAGAAGTAGATAATTCATTTTTTCAGTGATTGTCTCTAGCTTCGCTTGGATTTATTGGCTTCTGTAAAATCTTTCTTATAATTCCTGGTGTGCCCTCGCATGTTCAATGTTATCTTTGAGCATTTATGTTAAAGAAGTAAAGAAGGCTTTAGCTTTAACGCAGAAAGATCTGCATACAAAGTTATGAAGAAGTTGTTTCACAATATTTTCTCGGCTCATGGAACCACACATTTTACACTAAGCCAAATTCTCTTCTCTTTCCGTAATTTTCAGGAATAGTGTATTTGAAGTTACTAAGGAAAGAGTAGAAGACTTATACCCGCCTTTTCAAATACAAAATGAACTGCAGTGCGCATGTGGTGACTCTAGAACCCTAGAGAGTTACGATAGATCAACCTGAGTCAGCAATCGAGTTAATAGCAAAGTGCTTCTCTTTCAGTTTCTTCATTCTCAAAAAACTTTTCCTTATAGCCCCACAGAATGGTTCTGGGCACCTAAGTGGCGTTTGTCCTCCCTTTCTGGCTATATAGTTCGTCATCCTCATCATTTTCTTCTTTTCCTGAGTAACCGGGAACCCAGACTAAAGAGACCTAGTTGTTATTGCCAATTGAGAAAATCCCAAATGAAATTCTGTACAATTTAAACGGAATAAGCAGGTTTTGATATTGAATACTCACTGACACTATTCACATGTCGATAAAGCAGTTATCAGTTATACACTTTCAATTTCCCACATATTTAAAAAAATGATAAGAGCACAATAACTTTTTTTATTCGATGTTGAATTGAGAAGCGGTAACTATACAGTTCTCTTTACTCAGCGGAGAATCTTAACGACGAGCTATTTGAGAAGATTAAGATAAGAGTAAATAACAGTGGATACATTTATGCCATAAAGGGTTCTCACAGAAGCAGCTTGTGAAAACCCAACGAATTGAATATTTTTCTGAATGTTCAATTCTGCGGTTATTATCCAAGCATTTTGATTAAAGCATTCATACGCAGTAATATGAAACTTTTGAATGGATGGACGTAATGGAATAAGAGTCCCATATTTCATAGCTGAAGATTATACTATAATTAAGATTATTTTCATTCAATTCTATGTGAGATTTGATATATGACGTGAAATGAAAAACAATATGGAAGTGGAAAATTGGTGAATAATTCTCTCATGCTTCAATAAAATGACGCTATTATTCGAATGACAACATACAGGGTGGGGCAGAGGTTGAGGCTGATTTAAAAATCAATTTAACACGAACTTATGCAAATATCGATTTACTGATTCTTTTTGAGCGCTTCAATTCTGTCCGTGAGGACGTCCGCGCCGTCTGTTAGCACAATAACTTTCGAATAGATTCTTCTAGAGACTTGAAATTTTTCAGGATGAGTTCGGGTCTCAAATGGCTCGGTCAAGTTCCATAAATATGGCGTTTCAAAATTTTTGTTTCTCAAGATCTCGAAATCAATCGAAATGAAATGTTACTGCCAAATGCAAGATGTTGATAACAAGTCTCATGCAAAATTTTGTGGCATAGTGTGAACAGAATCATAAAAAATTCAATTGAAATATTGAATAAAAGAAACTATATATTTCCATAAAAAGATATCCGATTCGGGTGAAATTTTTTTTGTGAATGGTGATCGATATTCTGAATATTCATCCAAAATTTCGTGGCCAGAGTTTCAACAGAACACTAAAAAATTCAATTGGAAAATTGAAAAGAAAAATCTTTATATTTCCATAACAGCATATCTGATTCGAGTGAAAGTTTTTCTCCGAATAAAGATTGATATACTGAATCTTCATGCAAAATTTTGTGAGCATAGTGTTAACAGAATCATAGAAAATTCAATTAGAATATTGAAGGGAAAATCTTAACATTTCCATAACGGAATAGTCGATTCGAGTGAAATTTATTTTAAGAATGAAAACTACTATACTGAATGATCATGCAAAATTTCAAATGGATCGCATCAGAACCATAAAATTTAATTGTTGTAATTGTTTATTTTCACACATTCGATTTCTTGAATAATTTCCAGGATATAATTTCGATTGTGCTGAGATTCTGCATTTATATATTCGCTATCAATCCCAAATCCCATATGAAATATGGCGATAATAGTCTTATTGCTCCACTAAAAAACGAGCGCTCAAAAGCCTCGGCTCAGAGCTTTCCTCAAATTTTTCAATATATAACTAATTTTCATTCTCTTTTCTTATACCGATTTGGAAATTCACATCGAAAACATACGATATACAATGCATCAGACAGAGAATTCTTCCCTACAGTTGCACAGATGAATAGGCGAGATAATGAAGTGCGATAACTGAATGAATTCAACTGTCTTACTGCGATAATCTAGTCTCGTCTCTCTCTTATCGCATATGGTAGGGAACCCGAACTACACGTATAGAATTTTTAATTTGTCAGGCTGCCCGATACTCGATTCAAGTATTCACTGTTGCCTACCATACTAAGAATTACGCTCCTCTAAACGATAAGAGAGAGTGATTGACTCGACTATTCATCTGGGCAACTGGACGGAAGAATCTCTGTCTGATGCATTGTATATCGTATGTTCAGATGTGAATTTCCAAACCTGTATAACCGTATGCGAATTCTTGAACGGAAACTCAGCCTATTTTGTTCGAAATTCTACAATTTTCGTAGAGATTTTTCTCCACAGAATTTATACGTTTAAACCTCTTCTCAATGCACACAATTCGGTACTCAAAATTCTCAACAAAACCTATCTCCCTAGATCTCAACAATCCCACGATTACCGTTCGTAGCGAAAAAAAAAATTCGCGACAAGCTTCTCGTCTCTTGGCGCGACTAAATAGTGGCGATGTCTATCATAGGAGACCAGTGTAGCCGGTGTCGTTGTCATAGCGGAAGGGCAAAGACCCATAAAACTCAGTCAGGTAAGGGAATTAACCAACATCAACAACATGGGACAGGATGAGCCTTCGAAGCAATGCGGATATCGAATTCAACTCCTCAGATATAGCAGTTTAATAGTCAGCTCACATCCGAGCAGATACTGAATTCATTAGATAATTAAAAGTTGCGGCTTGAACCAAGTTGTACAATGGTATTGCACTGAGCGTGGTTATGAGAACGATTCATTTTTTGGGCGAGGCAGTGAAGTGAAAAAAATCCATCTATAGATATTCGAGGAGAGAATGTCACTTCCGCACTGCGAATAGGATGGAGGAATTACAGGAAGAGATTGTGATTTGGTTTCTTTGTCAATTGATACTGACGAAATTAAGTTGTAATTCTTTTAGATATTCGGAGAGGAAGTTCAAAAATTCATTTTTCTTTCAATCTGAAAATAGAAGCTCAGTTCAGTTTACTGGATCAGTAAGGACCTTTTTAATGCATTATTTCTTTTTATTTTAATGTATGGTTGTCATGGGCAACCGAACATAAAGTAATCTGAATCAGTACGAGTAATGTTATAATTCTACTGAAACATTCAAACTTCAATAATATGTCAAATTTATTTCGTTTGCGGAAGGAAAATGTACTTCAATCAAGAAATTATACTCATTTCATAATGTGATCGTCGTAGAAATCTAGTAATGAACTCGTTCATTAATCTAGCGATCAATAAATTAGTTGATAGCATAACTCTAATATACTATACTGAATAAATATTTCAACACTTTCGGCTACAGCAGCAATATTCTTGGCTGTTCTTGAGCGACGTGCACAGGTTTTATTCTTCACAGCACTAACTTGTCCCAACAGCTCGAATTTTTCCACCAATTTCTTTATTGCGGTCCGACAAGGTGCTTCACGACGACCCAAAAATGTTCGAGTTTTCCGAACCGTCTCTGCCAAATTTTCACTATTTTTATAGAGAATTTTATTAATTTCAATGTTTTCTTGAAACGTGTATCGTTCCATTTTTATTAATGGCGTAGTTTCTACTTGTCAAATGTCAAAAAATGATAGCTTCAAATGTAACATCTACCGAAATAGCGGGCTATTCAAAATAATTTCGTGAAACGTATGGAACAAAAATAAATGAATCATGCCTACTTTTCGCAAGCCATAAAATGAAATCCCGCCTAGTTAGTTCCATTCAAAATCTCATTAAAACTAGAAATAGGGAGCAAGGTTGGGACCGAAAAAAAAATAATCAGCTGAAATTTACATCTTCTCCTAACTAAATAATCACTTTCAGCGTTCAGCCATATGTTTCACACATTATATGTTGACTATTTAAAGACCTTTTCACCCAATTAGAATCCGAACTCGTTTGTTCTAGGTGCGTTTTAATTTTCTTTTGATTACTCAAAGAATAATTCGAGAAAGCTTGGCATAAAATTTTAATTTGGGGTGGACGTAATCAAGAAGGAAGGCGGCATTGTGTGCATTCATCATCTTCCTTCAAATCCGATATTTAGCTCTGGGCTCACGCGCTTCCGGTCTAGGTATGTGTATTAAATAACTTACATAATGAATTTGAATTCATTTCAGCGTTAGCGCTTTTAAAAAAAACGGTTTGAAAGTCTTTCCGATTCGGTCAATTCATTTGGGCAATTCGAGTGTACAAAATAATTTTCTATTAAGGTGATCGATGAAATTTCTGTAAGGATGTGAAAATACAGATCGTGAAATGTAACGCTAATTTACATATTCTTGATATTTACTATTCTGTGCAAAAAATGCCTACACATAATTTAACTTGAAAATTAATTGATACGAAATTCGAATTAAACGAATTAAACGCTATTTCTGAATAAACTATTCTCAAAAAAAGCCCTTTGCACGAGTATTATTAGCTTTTTAATCAACTAGTCTATTTTTCGCTAGATTAATGAACGAGTTGATTAAAAGATTTTTTGAATTAGAATTCTTGATTGAAATACGTTCTTATTTTACACAAGATATTCATGCGACATAATATATATTTCTATGTTTCTATTTTTCAGTAGAGTTATGACATTACTTGTATTGCTTCTGAATAATTTGTGTTCGGTTGCTTATGAATTAAAAAATGAATTAAAATTAATATTAAAATGGGTAATTCTTGTTCAATTTCATATAAGTTAAACCCACCTTTCATTTTGAAATCGAAGGAAAATATTATTTTCGCTAATTCACTGAAATAATATTGAACTTAATCTTATACTTTTACTTCATTTATATCGTTAAGTATTTTTTGTATTGAAAATGTTGATTAACACATTTGTTTTTTGAAATCATATATACAGGCTGTTTTTGAAGAAGTGCTCTTGAACAACAAAATAGCTTTCGTGAGCTCTTTATATATTTATAATAAGTGTTGTCTGGTTTTTTCTCAAGTCTTAAACTATCTCTGCATTCTTTTCAAATCAACAGTATTTCAAATGTTAATTTTCATAATGAAAGAATCCGCAGAGAAATTTTCATTAGACATTGTGACATCCTTTTTTCCGTTTCCGTTCTTATCAATACTGAAATGGTTTCTCGAGATTCCCATAAAAATTTTCTTTTCAAGATTCCCAATGAAACAAAGGACAATAATTATATATGTGATCAAGGACTTTCTAATTGTTGTTAATCCTGTGCGAATTCGCGGATGAATGAAGAAAGTGCTGTTGTTTCTGAAAACAATGGCTAATTCTTCTAAGCTGATTGAATTAAAAGAATTAATAGGATCAGAACACGCCGAGGTATCATTTTCTTATTAAAGAAGTGATTTGAATAATTCGAGATCTATTGTAATAAATATTGTTCAAACAGAAAGTTTCATCCGATGAATTTTTAATTAATAAATAACATCTAATGAAGCTGACCTTATAATTGATGAGAATCTTTCTATTATTTCGAAGATGCTTCATCTGTTTAGTTTAATTGTGTATTGCAAGTTACAACGCAATTTTTGAGTTTTTATCTTCTGTAGATGAGTAAAATATACAGTGGAACTTCTCCTCTATAATGAGAGCGCTAAATCCGCAAGAAAAATTCGTTTTACAGAAAATTCGTTTCTATAGTCGGCAATGTCTTCACTGATAAATTTAAGATTATCATTCAATTTAAGCAATTCCTTTCAAACATTTTCGCACAACTTTTCACACTAGCGTCATCGTTAAATTGAAACCAAACAGCCAGGGGTGTATTTAAAACTGTTTCAGAAGGATCTGTCTGTCCGCCGTAATGATTTAGTTTAAGGTCGGGATTTATTACGTACGTCCGGAAAAATTTCGGAAAAAAAACCACCCTTATACCTTCTTACCAATACCCATTCAAAGAGTGATGTTCTTTGAATATTTCGTTATAGAGAATTTGCTTCGTTTTAGAGGGTGTTTTTAACATATAATTTGGATTCAATGTGTCAATGTACGAAATTCGTTATACAGAGAACTTTGTTATACAGACTTTCGTTGTAGGGAAGTTCTATTGTATTTCATTCATGCAGTTTCTGTCTCGGAAAAAATTTTTATGCATTCTTGAGAATCTTATACAGCGTGCCGAAAAAGTAACGTTACTTGTCAATAGTTCAAATTTATATTATTTTAAATTTTTCATGGAACGAACGGCACAAACAATTTCACCTTTAGCGCATGAATAGGCAATCAAATTAGCATTCATTTGATGTATAATAATATATAATATATTCTCATATAAAAAATAAAGTGGAGGGTTGCT
>CM024247.1:27419173-27468789 GCA_013421045.1 Propylea japonica | reverse complement strand
AAAAAAATCAGTGCATTTGAAAGTATACATGAAGAGTTCCGAAATTCTGGTGTTCAAATCTTCAAACGTAATACTAACAGAAAAATAAAATGGAAAATATTCACTTCGTTATCCTACATCAGGATGAAATGAATACTGAAAAAAATATTCTATTTCACTGTAATTCAAATAATTTTCATCTCAATTAAAGAAGAATCTTTCTCCTAAGTTATTTTGATCAATGGAAAGAAGAGTGATTTTAAAAGCATTGCATCATGCTTCATGAATAATTTAGCGGTTGAAAACGCGAATTCTTTCGATATGTAGGAAGAAAGATCGCTGTTTAATTTATGGCTGGAAATTACCCTTTAGCAGGGTCTCCGAAGAACAGGAGATTCGAAAAATCATCACTCTGAAGGCCAAACTTGCTTTAGAATACCCTTCTGGACAAAGAGCAAATAATTGATCAGTCTGTATTTTTTATTGAACAGGTGAAAACTCTTGCGAGCGCACCGCTCGGTAGCGGAACAGTATGGAACTCGCATCAAAGCCTCTCAAGTACTGGGTGAATACCCACGAAAACACCTTCTCGCCAATTCGAGACCTAAGGTCTAACAACTCTCACTAAACATGCAGGTTTTTTTTAAGCTACTTGGCTAACTCTACAATTGGTCAATCGATAAAATAGAAAGAAGTTGAGGTTATGAAAATCGTGAGTATCGAATTTTGAGGTATCTCAATTTTCCGCTCTAGATTTCCCACCTCAACTCTGGCAACATGCCTGATCTCTGGGTCTTCTGTAATTGATCTTTGGTATCTTCTTGTGGGCTATAATTTGTCAATCTTCGTTTTTGAGTTCTTCGTGGTAAGGTCTTTGGCTCTCTCGAATGTCTTTTCAGCTTTTCCCTTCATGAATTCTTTTATTGTTTCCATTTAGAGTCTTTGTGGATTTGTTTATTCATAGCAAAACAAGGAATATCCTTTGCAATTCTAAGAAGCCTGTTTTATGCAGATGAAATCTCTTGATGTATGTAAGTTTTTGCAGCAAAGCCATATTGCTACCGATCCAAATGTCAAATGTGACCTTGAAATGGTTTTTATTTTTTTATTTAGTATTTGTGTGTCATCTTGCTTTCTTCTCCTACAATAGATAGGGTTTCTTCCACTCTATTTTCTTCGTCATCGACATCTATCTCGTCAAGAGCTCCTTGCGTTCTTTTCTGTAAAATATCTCAGTTTCTGTGGCCCTGTACTGTCTGTATGCAAATTTAATAGGTTTCTGGATCATGTATATAGATATTGTAGAGTAAAGTGGCCCTAGGACTGATCCTTGTGGCACGCTGCTTCTTAATATATATGCTCGACTGTTGCTTGCTTGTTTTGGAATCCTTCTGCCACGTATTCTGTCAATCTAAGTAGTTGGAGTTCTGCTCAATATGCTTCCTGAACCCAACTTTATCTGACGGTATAAGATGAGAATTTGAAAGTGAATGTATTCAATATTCTTTGAAATATTGAAATTTCCTACTGTTACACAAAAATATGCAATAGGCATTAAATTTAGGAAAACTCTAAACAAATATTAATTTTTTGTATGGAGTTAAAAAACTTTCTGAATCGAAGCTCTTTAAAATATCATCGAACAATTAGAGAAACTTTGCTTCCTCCAAACGGCTGAAAAGCCGAAATACAGCGAAGAAGAAACTTCGATATTTCCTCCACGACGAGGCAACTTTAATCGGAGCGAAAGTGTTTCACTGTTATAATTCTTGTTGCTTAATCGTCCCCGACATAAAGTCAACGTCCACACTTTCTCAACCTACCCCTTTTCCAATTAAGATTTACGCTTGAGTTTCTCGATTCTAAGACGTCTAATGGAAACTGTTTTCCTTGATTACCCCGTCTACTACTCTTAAGGTTATCTCGAGTCGAGTGTCGAACCTCTGTGGAAAAGATACGTGCTCGAGAGGAATGGATGGTTGCTACGAAAATACAGAACGTCAACGCATTAAACAAGGGTTCTCTTATTTGCAGTAGTGGTAAAAGGTTTCAATTTGAAAAATTAGGCCGAGTATTTTGTACTTTCGTTATTCTAAGTTAATATTATGTGTCGTGAATGAAATACAGAATTCCTGTGTTTGTACAGGTCTCTATAAATGATTTTAACAGCGCAGTTGGCTTTGGATTATTTTCATTTTGCCGCTTCTTATGCAAACCCGAGAATTCTGTGATCATGATGTGCTCTGATTGATATTCTGTAATCCAAGCTAACTGCGCTTTACAATCATCTCTAAAGACCCTGTATATTCGTACGAATAAGTCAGAGTCTGCAACTCTGGCAAAAGGATATTCGTTTTATTTCCGCTTCCTCCTTTTTTCTTCATCTCATGAAAATATTAAATTATATTAGCGATATCAAATGAGTGAGAACACTTATTCTCACGAAAGAAAGCAGCTCCTAATGAATCAATTGCAGCGAAGCTCCATAGAAGTGTGTGCTGCTACAGACTGAAATCTAGCAGTAAACCTTTCAGCATAGATTATAGAGTATAGAAAGATAGGAAACGGCCCTGCATTCGTAGTACTAATATACGACTACATTTTTTAGTTCACATTTGACCCAGAGATGGCACTGAAGATCAATTTTTATATAAAATCTGTAATTTTGATTAGAAATTATATAAAGAAAACTGTAATAAGAATTGATGCGAAATCGTATTCCCTTCAAGATGTTTCATTTTTATATTTTAAATCCATAATTTTCAATAAAATTCAGTATTCCATGTGTAATATTTTTATTATGCATTTATAGAAGATATTACAGAAATATTAGGGTATTATTGTAAGATGTACCTATACATGGATTGAATATGAAAATACTTAGTGCGTCTGTGGAATTCCAGTTTCTGGCTCAGTTCAATTGCAGCTTCGTTGTCCACCACCACTGTTTGAATTGACGGAAAACTTTCCTGAATAGTCACTTCAACCATTTCATTTTCTGTGCAGCTTCACTATCAGCCACTATTTCTGCCTCTATCGTGGAAATAGCAACAGATGTTTGACGTTGATCAAGCCAAGATATAGCTTACCTGCATACATCAATAAAACACCAGTTGATCATCCAGTTTCACTATTCGTTCGTAATCTGCATTACTGAAAGGTACAAACTCATCTTTTTTCCACTCTTTTCGAGACGACACTAACGGCAAAAGCCGTTCGAAGTGAAATATATTTGTGCAAACGAATTGATTGGCACTTTTTTATATCAATGACATTTCCCATGTATATGATTTCGAAACTTATAATCATAGAACCAGAATTTTAACCCTTCTATAGTGACATTAGTTCACATTTGACCCAGAGATGGCGCTCATACACTGTAGTCGTGTCGTTTCCGATCTTTATATAGTCCGTTCACGAAAGGTTGAGCCGTCGGTTGGCCATGATAATTGGCATATTCCACTGTGTATATTGAAATTTTAGGTAATATTCTTTATTTTCTTGTCAGATTGATCAACAATGTTGTCAATATTGCATAAAGTTCTCTGATAACTCGCAATCTCGTCGGACGAGGCGGGTTCATTCGGAAACGTTGACTTTATTTTACGTTATGACAGCAAATACAGCCAACTCAAGATAAATAAAGAAACGCCTACTATGTGCTCAACCTTTCGTGAACGGACTATACTATATAATCTTTGCCTTTCAGTGACTTTTGACAGCTAATTTAAAGTCGACTGAATCAATCAAGCGAAAAAAGAACTAATAAATGTAGCACTAAGACATTGTGGTCACTCCTAGTTAATATATCTCCATTCAGATCTATTCTTTGGATTGATCTAATTAGTATGGTGATCTATCCGGAGACTGATGGTACTCAAGGTTTCAGGATCTTTGATACACGGTCTGTATTCATCGCCTTTGGCGAAGCCAATTTACGTTGTTGGCCTATAAAGTGATATGTTATAATCTCGACAAGTAGTTTGAATTTAAATCTTCTCAGACCTAGCACGAGAACTGCCAGCCTATGGTACGAATTATTTTCCATAAAAACCTTCGTATGTCTTGAATCTGGATGTTGGTCTCAAGACTCATACACATACATGCCAATGAAAAAGAATAGTGACAACCACCGAGATGACAATATTAAGGACTATCAATGGAGGTACTCTACTGGATCGGAAAAGGTGTGAAGATATCTCAGAAAGCCCCGAGCAACTGCTTCTGAGCTCTCTTTTATTGTTGGAGCACAAAATTTGAAATCTTTACCATCAATAGTTTCCATAATAATCTAAAAGGCCTCTTACCTTGGGGCACCCGATATGAATCTTGCAGTTTTGAAGTTTAGTAGGAATTTTTTGGATTGCAGTTTCCTACAAAGTGCTACTCTTTCAGTTTCTTTCTCCTCCAAAAACTGTTTTTATAGGTGCATTTGCCCATACCACTGAAGGGTTCTGGGCCAGTGAGTTGCCTTTCTGGCTAGTATGTTAGCCTCACCATTTCCTTTGATGCCTGAGTGACCAATAACCCAGATTGAATCCAGAATGAATCATTATATCACACCCTTGGTAGTTACTTTCTAGGTTTCTATCTATGCAAATATTTCTACCAGAAAAACACTCGAATAGGAGCCTGACGATAGTGCAGACTTGGTTCTTGACATCGACTTAAAATTTTTCACTTTTTTGATCATACACTAGGTAGGTTTACTGATGAGACATATCAGTTCAAGAGGACCAAGCTCTCTGACTTTTGATCTTTTTGAATCTTTACCCTCGGTACTTTCCCTAGATATTCGAAGGATACTTGTTATAGTTTAAAAAGGAGTTACAGTTAACGTCAAGGTCTATTGTGTCCCCTTACAGAGCTGTTCAAACCACACCCTTTAGAGCTAACTTTCCAGTTCAGACATCTGATAAAATCCAATACCTGTGAAGGCTTCAACGAGGCTATTTTCTCACTTTCACAAGTTTTTGCCAAAGGCATTCTTTCCTCAGGCTCGCAATGGCAAAGCATTCCAGGATTAGGTGAATGGGGGCTTCTTCCTACTCCCCACAGAACCTACACTCGTCAGTGTCCGATAGTCCCTTCCTCAACAGGTGTTTCCTGAGGCGACAATGTCCTGTAAGAAAGCCAGTGAGGAGGTGCAATTGTTAAGAAACAATTGCACCTCCAAGATCCAAAAGATATTTGGATCTTGCTGTTTCAAAGTTCCGAAGGAACTTAGTGGAATGATGCATATCTGGGAGATTCCGCCAGAGTTTTTCCTTCTCGGCTTTCTCCTTCTTCAGAAACTCCTTCTTATAGATACATTTACCCATACCACAGAAGGGTTCTAGGCTAATGAATGACATTCGTGCGCTTCTTTGGCGAGTGTATCTTATTGAGTTTGTCTAAGCACTCCCAGATCATCTTTGAGTCGATGACGAAGGAGCTCAGTGCTATAATATCAGCTTGACTATCTGAGTGTATGGCTATATCGTACTTCTGATAGTTTCTTTCTAGATTTACATCTAGACATCTTTCAATAGCTAAGATTTCCGCTTGAAAGACGCTTATATAGGAGTCTAACGACAGTGCACACTTGGTACTGAGCCCGTATATCCCAGCGCCAGCTCCAGTAGAGGTTTTGAAACCATCTGTATACCATTTTACGGTATATTCTTTGTAGTTGTAGTCGATGTATTCCTGCTTCCATTCCTCTCTTTCACTTAGCAATGTCCTGAAAATATTCTCAGTGCTTACTTTCTTGATCATGAGATGTAGTGTTCAGAGTCTGGTCCCCTCTGCTCTCACAGCCTCTCACTAGGAAGGCTCGCAGGTGAGATGTACCTAGTTGTTCAGAGAGGACCAGACTCTGAATAACTACATCTCACCTGTGAACCTCCCTAGTGATGTAGGATACTATCATGGGCTACCCTATTGATAAATAAAGAGGACTAAGATCTGTGATGATCTCAAGTGCTTCAGTTGGGAAGCAATTGTATTTTCCTCGTGAAGAAAGGCTAGTTTCTTCTTCTGTAATGCTATTCTAAGGAATGTAAATCAGCGAGAGTTTATTATTCGCATTCAATGTCTACCGCTTTATGATTAATCTCATCTCATTATTTTTCTCCGCTTTCAAACGGGAAAAAGTCTCAAGAAAACGCCCCAATCCGACAAGATGAAAACTCGATTCATCCTGATGAAGATCTCCATCTCCCAATCCCAAAATTTCAAATTCGGGGGTCAGCCCACTCGTAAATAACTCAAATTGTTATCTGTGTCACACCCCAATGAGCGCCGACACTGGGAGGGCGACATATTTTTCTGGCGAATTAATGCGCCCAGAAAGCCAGTTTTCGATGAGTGAAGTAGACATTCTAATTTGCATAGATGTTCTGAGGCGAATGCGGACTAATGAACCAATGAAATTTACATTTTTGTTATTCAAATTTGCGCGGATTCTATGCGTGATGTCATTATTCACTTTGGTAAACATGCCCCTATTTCATTCATTCATCTTCGTAAGTGTCCTACGGCAGTAGCTGATTTTCCCTTACAGATAGTTTGATTCTTGTTTTCGTGACCTTCTGAGTAATCGACTTCGTCTGAGAGTTTTGAATACATTATGATAAAATAGATTCGAGGTTAAAACCTGTCTAGACTCGTCCTTGAGATCGTTCGTTATGAGTGGTAGGTATACCGAGTGTAATGTAACCACCTCAGCAATCTACAATACCGAGTGAAATAGGTTATTGCGATAGTTGCCTTTTATTTCGAGATGAGATTATCGAGGCAAGTTTCAGAAGTCTGAAAACCTTGACTCTCAGATTATTTTGATGTATTATTATTATTATTTGGATTTGGGTCGTTATGGCTAGGTTAGCTTTCCGGAATCTGCGACTTAAGTCTCTTATTCTCTACTCTAAACGTTCATAGAAACCCAAGGGTATCGTCAATGGCGTTATCAAAACCGACAACGACAACCGTCTTAGAAGCCTTGGTTGACCGGAATCGGTTTACCCATATAAATTGATCAGCTTTCAGCTTAGAACAGCCAGTGCTGGATACTTCCATACCAAGTGTTCAGCTGTTTCTGCTTCAGATCCACAAAGCATGCAAAGCTTCACGAGCTTTCTGGAATAGGTAGGTGAAATCATTAAGTATGAATTTTTTGTACTGAGTAAGTCCAGGACAGTTTATTCAGAGGGTTGTTTTGTAATTCAGCTCCCATTTCAGAACCGCTGTTATAAGGCTTCATTTAGTATTCTGACTACAGGCAGTACAAGCATATTAACATCTTAAGTTAGTCGGTCACAAGACCTTAAAGATGACTCAATGTCAAGTTCAAAAGTTATAAAATAAAAAACAATAGACCAGTACATGACATTTTTGACAAACAACAGAGAGAACAAAGTCAGTACACCACGTATAGAACGAAGTTCACGAACACCAGCGCACAAACAAACTCTCTCGAACCGCACCCAACTAGTAGCCCGAACACACAACCGATACTCGCACTCGCGAGACCAGCTGAAGCTTTACCACTGAGATCTTGCAGTGGGACGAACTGTTTGAACTCCACGGGCACTGCGCCACACCACGCGGTTGAACTGCTTGTGTATGATGCAGCCACCCCTCAAAGCGGTATGGATGATATCTACAATATCCGCATCCGTTGCGCCAACCATCTTGATGATGTTCCGGTTTTCCTCCTCCCCTAGCACACACAATAAGAGGAAGTACTTGGATGATCTTGTCGGGTACTGTTCTTTAAGCTTCTCTAGGAAGGCGGGATGAAGTATATGGCTTTCTTGACTGCGTAAACCATGCTCAAAGGCTCTGCATTCCCAGCTAACTGAAATGTCAGATATTTTGACGTGTTGATCCTCAGTAAGGAGGAAGCTGGGTTTTAGAAGTTTTTCTTCCCTGTCTCTAATCCTGGGCTTCCTTGTTACATGCCAGCTGTTTTTGATCGCAATGTTCTCAAGGAGATAAGCAACTTAGTTATGCCTCTTTATCGTCCACTAATGTATAAGACTGCACCTTTGTAAGACGTGCGAAACTGCGAAAGTGACTCACGTTGCATACATCCTGCACGACACACGGCATCTGGTCCTCGGTTGTACGGGAGCCCTGCTGTTGGTAAACAGTTCGACCGCAGCTGTATTGGGAGGGTTATCAATGTACCTGTTGCACACCTTATGATTCTTAAGTGCATCCAGTCCAGTACGTGCATAATAGGATTGGTGGAGTTCACTGGCCCTTTTAGAGTCCTTTATGGCATGGTGGCGTTTGGCGGTCAGCTTTGTCACCCTGTTCATCCATACTGAGGAATTATCTACGACGCAGTCTAGAATTGGTGTGATTCCTTTTAGTCGCTGCATCCCACGGGAGATTATAATAGGGATCTTATCCCGCATGCAGAACATTCCCAGGTCACCTTCTCTTAGTGGTGCATGGATTGGCAAATGTAGTTTATATGTATATTATATGGTCTTTTCCATGCTCACAGAAAGGCTTAGGTCCAGCGAGTGTTAACCTTGATGCTCTTTTGGAAGCTCATTCGCTTGATCTTTTCCTTCAACAGCGCAGTGTCCTGGCACCCATAATACAAGGGCGGATTTACGGGGGGGTAATGGGGGTAATTACCCCCCCCCCATGAATATCGAAACCTAAAGAAAAGTTACGCAACGTGGTGCACATATTTTCATTTGTTTGTTTTTTTTATACTAATATTACTTACTACTATTTTTCTTATTATATTATTCCTCCTAAATATTTTGATTGCATTTTTTTCAAGTTTGAACCTGATTTATCGATCTTATATCGCCCTTGCCATAATAGATTCACTTATTGCCTCTTGTCAGTTGCTTTATGGTGTTAAGGGCCCCACTCACTTCGTTCTTCTGCGCCGTTTTTACCCGACGGTTAAAAACGTCAAGAGAACGGACGAAAATCAGGCCTCGTCTGAAATTTGCAACGTCGGGTAAGTGCGGCCGTTTTTAGCCCATACACTTCGTTTTTGCGGCAGTTTTACCCGACCGTTTTTAAACCGTCGGCGTCGGGTGAAAACGGCGGAGAAGAAACGAAGTGAGTGGGGCCCATTACGGCATTCCCAGGTCAGGTATTTTTGACTGAAATAAAAACAAATCATTCGGTGCCAACTCAGAACTATACCATGGATGACTCATCAAAAATCTGTGTGGGTGAAGGTCAATTTTCGGTGGATGGTTTTCCTCATTTCGGGGAAGAAAACTACGAAACAAAAGGATGTGTACCTACCACTCAATACTTACGATTCTATGTTGTTCTAATTTTAGTACGGTTGCAACATGCCCAAACTGAACATGTTTTTCCAAATACACAGGAAATCATTTGCTTGGTAGTAGGAGCCGGATATGCCCATCCTTCCTTGAGTTCCTTGAGAATTTCGAGTTGCCTGCTTCGAAAGTTATCGTGATCACGGTCGGCAATAGGCCGTCGGGCGTAAATGAGATTTGAATCTGAAATTTGAATTAAAAAGTTCATGAATGACGAGAGCATGTGAGCAATAATTTTAAGGATATTTAATTTGAATTCATTTTCCCAACATAAGTTTCCTCCAATTTTTTAAATAAACTGGGGGCATTCACCCTGTTTAATTTCTTTTCTTGTTTTTGTTAACATAAACTTTTTTAAATAAAGATCTTCCTTATAATATTTAATCTTAAATGACGCAAATCAGGGGTGACTGCAATCTCACACTATAACGCCTACTATCCAACAGCAACATCAGATTTCGTGGTTGTTTGTTACCATCCTACTAAGCAACTAATATTTCCGAAGTATTTCCCCTGTTTTTCAAGACCATTACTCCACCCAGTTTCACTTTCACAACCCAATAACTCATCTCTTAATTAACAGAAAATGACAGTGAAACAATAATTCAACGGAAATTCATGATTTATGCCACGGTAATTAAATCGCTGTTGAGAGTGTCGACTTGGCGAGATAATTTGCTTATTTTCTACAAAGAAAAAATTCATTGTACAACGGGAATCGAGGGTTCTGATTCAATAGCCACTAATTACAAATGTCCAATGAGGGAGTTCGAGGATCGGTGGTTTCGTAATATAACTCGGTAGTTCAAATGATTTTATAGGGATCGTTTGTTTGGGGTAACATGAGGGTGAGTGAAATCGGTTCAAGCTAGCTCGTTCGCTTTTGCCACATGAACGATTCTGTTTTAAACTAATTCATCATCGTTATTTGATTGTCGGAATTTGAAGCGTCCGGATTCAACATTGTTATTTGGCATTAAAGAAATGAATGTGTTTCAAACGGAAACAAAGTAAATTGACCATACCGAAGAAATAGGAGTACCATAAGAGTAGCCAACTACTTGAAAAACACTCTTTTCGAGTGCTAGTTCTACTTAAACGAGTGCTATACAGAGTGTCTACTTTTAAAGTGACCAAATTTCAAGGTTGGATTATTCAAGTGATTGGCAACAAAAAATGTCATATAACATGATCGAAATGTTGAAGGTTATTCTTCTATTCAACATTCCTTGATTTCACGAAATGTTTCGATTTGTTTCTCTGAAATGATCATTATTCAGTTTTCCTTGTATTCTTATCAATTTTGACCACATATTTGGAAGGCTCAATAACTTCGCTACAAGACGAGAAAGTCAGTGTGCAGAAAAAACTCTCAATGCGCGCGTGGTAAGAATATCACGATTCTGAAGTCCAATTTTTCCAATGGTTTTTTCTGTGAAATATTAATAATCATGCACATGTTTTCTTTTCAGTACTAAATATCTTATTTAGTGTACTTTCGAATGACATATCAATTTTTGTGCTAGCTGCTCATTCTTTGCCACAATATCATGGTAACATGATAACAAGGAAAAAATCTAAAAATTTCGAACTCAAATTTGCTCTATTTTGAAGCTTTCGTGATAAAATTATAGTGTAATTTTATGGAAATCATCAACTCATCTGTTACCTGTAGATGCTGAGACCAGACTTACATTTTGTAAGTGGTATCAGAATAATTCAGGAGAGTGGGGGGGGGCATAGCATATTAAGGACTGATGTGACCATTTTCACGAAATCAGGTGTGATTAATTTACGACACATCCATGTATGGCAGCGAAAAAACCTTCATGCGACTATTGTTTCTCATTTCCGACATGAGTTTTGGCAGTTATGAGAGGAGAACTTTTAGGACCAGTTATACTTACCGATCACTTTAATGCTGAAGAATTCATCAGATCAATCCAGACAGACATATTAGATGAAATGCACATGTCTAACAGATGAAATGTCTGGTTTCAAGTGAATGGTTGCCCAGCACATAATAGTCGTAATGTCAAGATCTATTCAATGAATATATTGCGATACAATGGATTAGAAGACACGGTTAGATGGTCACCGAGGAGCCCTGACCTTACGCCTATGGATTTTTATGTCTAGAAAGAATACTTTGAAAGAGAAAGTATATCTAGCTCCATGGTTAAATCAGTTTCATTAAAAAAATATTTAGAATCGCAAAACTCACTACTGAACACAAAACATTGATACTTAAAATTAAAACAAAACCGTACATGAATTATATAAACATATCAAAATGCTTTTCTCAAAAATCGATTGTTTTCTGAAGAATCTTGTCAAAGTGCCTGAAATTGACATCGAAGAATTCGAAAGCCTACAGCAACTAGGAAAATCGATGTTTAAATCTAATTGAAACTGAATTGAATGATAATTTCCTGAACTTTCATTGATGTGAAATGAAAACTTATTTCTTGTACAGTAGGATGGTATAAGGAAAGTGAGTCCATCAAGAAGTTCACAAGAACAGAATATTTATAATTTTGGAAATGAAATCCATATCGCACATCATTCACTCAACTAACAAAAAGTCTTCCATCACTCGGACTCGAGGTGTTGGTAACATTTTCTACTGCATGCTCTATATATTCATTTTGTAGGCTCACCAATCGATTAATATGAATGGGTATGTAAATGGGCTTCCAGATTACCGTAACTCAAAATAAATTATTCGAACTGATTCGCGTCAGTTCGTAAAATTAATATTAATCAATTTTTGCCGATTTGAACTCATATTTGTGATAAACCAATAATTCTATGAATATTATGGATATGTTACTAAAATTATTCATTCTTTTCCTGAAGCTAATGAGTTCAGTGTTTATAAACCTGATTTCATCGATGCTCAGAATGTAGGCTTCGCAACACATTCTGTTCGAATGTTAGTTCTTTTATTTTTCTATCCAGGACCCTCGCTACTTTGTGTGCAAAGTGTGCAATGCACACGGGCGCAATCCTTTTAGGGGAGCCAAAATCTTAAATCTTAACGTCTACGTCTGTACAAAAAGTTCCATTCATTTGTGGAATTATTATTCCACATCATTTGCAGGATATTCTCTACAAATTTTGTGAAATTCATTTTTTACGTAAACTGTCCCTCTCTCAGGTCTCTTGGGTGTAATTGAATGACACCAACTTTTTTCTTGGATGCTGGGGCTCCTTCAAAGACCCTCCAAATTTGTTGAAGATTTTATGTACAGTTTTGAGGAAATTCAATGTTTTTAAGGGAACTGCCCCTCTCTCAGTCCCCCTTGAGGAGTGTGAATGTAGTGAATGAGCCAAATTTTTTTCTTTGCTGTTGAGGCTTCTCCAAGTAACACAATTTTGGATTTTTCCTCTCTCCCAAAATCCCCTAATATTGGGTAATCGTCTTCCAAAGATTTAAATTAACACAATTATCATTTAATGAAAAACTCTATGGATTTTTAGGAAAAAAATATACCGACTGACATCTGAACTCACGCTTTATCTCGATGAAAAAATCATCTTGTCACGTTTATCAACCATCTTAGATTTCCTCTGTGTTAGCTTAATACCATGTTATTTCGCAATAACGAGGCTTTCGCGTGTAATTGTTACCTAGATAGAATATTTATTTATTGAGAAAGAAGTTCATATTATCTTCCTTGTAACTGAAATATGATCAGGGGTGTATTGCACGAAAACTACGTAATTGGGTTGCGTGATCCAGACAATAACGACTTATTTAAATTTGTCATCACGGTACATGTTGTGCGTGATCAGAATGTTAAATCGAAGGAATTATCTTGATTGTTATGTTGGAAGGGAAAACGAGAAATATAATATTTTAGTTTTTTCTTCTAAAATCTATTATACTATTCGATATATTTTGAATGTGAAAATGTGCTGGGTTATAACATACCGTAAAACGGGGATACTTTGTGACAGTTTTTGAGGTTTTCACACATTTTTAAACACTTCTTGAGCAGATAAAAGGTGAAAAAAATACACAGTAAATATCTGTCCTTTCGGTACACAATGAGAATATAATATTGTTGAAAAAATTATTTTGATATAGTCTTTTTCGAATTTGAAATTGTCACAATTTTACCCCGTGCTTCGGGGTAACATTGTGACAAAGCATTATTCGAATCAGAGCACAATAATACCCCTGCCTTTTGAGTATAAAATTACTAAAAATTAAAAAAAAGTATGTGCTCATATTTTTTGGATAAAAAAAACATGAATTAACTTCAACTTTCATTGAAAACAAAAATTAATATTCTGAACAAGAACGAAAACATGTAATGGGCTGAAATAAGAGTTAATATTAAGATTGAATGAGAATAGGCATAAAACTACACACTCACAAATTTTACAAACTGCAAAATTTTCCTGGGATTACAAAATTTCTAAGTGATCAGGTAAGCCTTGTAATGAAAATCTTTCCCTTTTTTCTCTTTTCCTTCAAAATTTGTTTTAGTTATTGCCAGTAGTCAATCACGCAAAAATCCTCAACTTGTGGCAAAATGGAATTCTTTATTATTCGCTGCTCTTAAAAAGCTTATACTGCTTTTGAATTTTCTGCACCTTTTTTTTAAATATCTTGTACCAGCTTTTTCAGCAACATGGGATTTCTGTAAGCTCTTGCTCCCAAGCGTCTCTTATATGTTTGAAGCATTCTGGCAAGATTTTGGTCGCAGTCTACATGCAAAAATTTTAAAAAATCATATGTAATTATTTGGAAAACGTTGTGACATATCACAATGTTACCCATGCTGCGAGCTTTTTTTGTTTTCTTCGAAAAAAAGATATTAACATCAATGATTCTTGACTATACATAATTTCGAATATAATATGATAACTAGAGGAGCAAATGAACCTATTTACGATTTTAACTGACAATATTTCAGATTTGGCTGTGCAGACGAAAGTTTCCGGCTTTTGAAAAAATCGACAGAATCGGTATGCTCTTCTCATGGCAGTCTACAAGTTACTAGAGAGGCCTACCACACTTATGAAGATACATATATTTGATTGGGCTGAGATATGTGCTGTCGCCCGGCGACAGAAAAAATTCTCTATGCGGGCGAAACTTGTAAAATATTGGCAGTTTGTTTCGATTTGCGTATTGTCACAAAGTTACCCACTAGTCACAAAGTATCCTCAATTTACGGTACAGGGTTTCTCTTTTAACTGGGCCTTTTATAGGTACGTATTTGGAGAACTAATGAATATTGGGGAATTACGCCTAAAATACTTTCAAGTCGACAGTGCTGCAAATCTATCTACAAGAACAGGTAAAAGCTGATATTCTTGCAGATCTTTCACTAGTGATTATCTCTTTTCGCTAAAGTCCCACACATAATAATGTGACTTCTCCTAAAATGTTTGTGCTTTGATAAAATGGATGATAGTTATGATCAATTTAATGAACTTACCTTCTATTTCATTCCTATTACTTGGAGTTGCCTTCAAATATCGGAAATACTCACTCATACTCATAAATACTCTCTTTTCACTTTTCATCGTATTTTTATTCTCAATAAATATCGCGAAAAATAAGAGAAAACTCTGAAATGACCTTCTGGTTACTCTTACCTTACTTAGACTAGTACGTGATATAGAGGGCGCAGCCTACCCTTGAATCGCGAATAGGTATAGGTTTATAACAATTAATATAAGTACATACATAATATTATATGATATTTACATACGACAGTTGGATCTCTCATTCCATTTGAAAACACAAACATTTAAGAAAAGCCCTGAGCAGCAGTGGCGGCTCGTGGGTGAAAAAAGAGGTGAAGAGCTAAACAAGCAGAAAAATCTAGAACAACATCTTTTTTTATGTAAACTCACCTATTTTTTGTATATCAGGTCCAACCTTCGGCCCTTTAAACTAGCAAATTTGTCCGTAATGTCTTCATAAAATGGTTGTTTGTTTGTTAGTTGAATTAAAAGTTCTTTTTGAATGGAAATATTGGCCAAAGAGGAAAGCCTTTGTTGAGATACAGAATTTCTTAAATAACCAATTGTATTCCGAAAACCAAGATGATTTGAAATTAATATTATATGATTTGCCATTTTTCATTTCTTTTCTTGTAGAAATTTTCAAGTTAACAGTAGGCCGACCTTCATTTAAGATGTCCTTTTTGTCTTCGTCTTTCCAACGATGAAACGGAGTTTCTATTAAACTGCACACAATGTCATTAATGGGGTTCATTTTTAATATCGAAGCCGAAGCACTTAAAGTAAACAACGGTCAGACGTTCTCACTGGAGCGACACAGTTAGAGGCGACGCGCGGACAGTAAAACACCGACGAACGTAACAGGTGCAGACTGCAGAGGGTTACTGGAGCTCTTCACTACCGCGAGAAAACGTAAAAGAAAGCCCCGGTGACGTCACCCGTTACCATAGCAACGCAGTCTGCTTGAGCGATCGAGGTGCAAATTCCGTGATAAACCTCTTCACTCGATGCGGCAAGCGACAAGATATTTATAATGAGTTTCGTGATTCGATAATAATCTCGATAATAAACGTCTCCTGAGTTCTGACATGGAGCTAATGAAACGATTAAATTATTGTATAAATAGTGAATGATAATTATCATCCTCAATGAACATTTTAGGTGACCCTGACCCTAGGAATTTTTAGATGAAGAGCCACTTCACTCCCTTCACCTGAAAAGCCGCCACTGCTGAGCAGGTACTTCCGAGCTCTTGTTTTTTTGGTGGAGAAAAAATGCTTTTACCACAAAATTTTGTATAGGACTTGAGATTTATGCTAAGTACATGAATGCAAAATCTCAGCCCGATTGGAGTTGTCTGGACATTATTCAAAAAGTGGAACATTATGTGAATCAATGATTAGAAAAAAATCTATAATTCTGATGAACCATAATTTTGCATGAAAATTCAGTACTTCAATTTTCATTCACAAATAGATTTTACTCTAATTCGATGTTTGTTATGAAAATATAATAATGATCCTTCTTTTCGATATTCCAATTTATTTTTTTTATGCTTCTGTTTACACTATGGCCACAAAATTTTGCTTGAGGCTTATTAAGAGCATCTTGCATGTGGCCGCAAAATTTCATTTCAATTAGTTTCGTTTTGTCTGAGATATTGAGGAACAAAAATTCAGAATAGCCATATTTCATGAAACACCCTGTTCGATTTGGCTTAACCAAGGATATGGGAACCGCAGTCACCCTGGAAATCCCAAGTCTCTAGGGCAATTCCTTCGAAAGTTATGGTGTTTGCGGCAAGCCAGACGGGCGGCCCCACGGACAGAATTGAAATAATTGAATTTGATCATCAGGGAATCAATCTATCGCCATTTTTCGCATAAAAATGCGAAAAATAAAGGACATTTGGGTAAAACGACATAAATAGCACTCGTTTAAGTAGGTTGAGTGCTAAAAAATGAACTTGATCAGGCCAGACAAACATTTCGAACTAACTAGCACAGGTGCTCTGAATCGCCTTCTCTTCAGTTACGAAGCGTTCGATCCGCATGCGATCGAGATTCGAGAATAGCGTTACGACAGAACCTGTTCGAATTTCTATTAGGGAACCATGAAATCCGGAATGTGCTCAGTGATCTGCTGAATTTTGCGGACAGAGGAGTCTCGAACATAAATTGAAGAAATGTTTTTAGCCGATTTCAAGAATCTGTTCAACTTGGTCCGAAATCACAAAAGATGTATTCTTCCTTTCGTATATCAAACAATATGTATATCAAAGTATATCAGCAGAGGAAAATGTAAACAGGAAAACTTGAAATATTTCGTGAAATCAAGAAATTAAAGGATAAAGGATCAACATTTCGACCATTTGGCCTGTAGATTTTCTTAATATCAATAAGCATTAGTGTACTTGATGCAAATTAAAGATGTAGAACAATTCGGGCGCTACTACTTTGACCAATTCGACAATTCCAGAAAAAAATGAAGCTTGAAAATTTTCAGGGTAAGTTTGATATTTCAAAAGTGAAGTTTTTGATTCATAAATAAATAGATTGGAAACAATATAGCTCACATGATATTGTGTTGGAAAAACGATAATTCACATTCGAATATAACGCGAGCTATGCTGTTTCCATTGTATTTATGCATGAATTAAACTTTAATATTGAAATATCAACCTAACCCTGAAAATTTTTGAGTTTTGATGTCGTTATTTAATTCTCATTATACAGAGTGTCCAACGAGGATCTTTACATACTCGAACCATATACTTATACTTATAGTGCATCACGAAATGGCCACATTAGAAAGTATTGTATCTTTTATTGCCAATATACCGAAAGGATGACTTTATTCGATTTGACCAAAATTTCATTCGACCATATTTCTGATGAAGCATATAATTAAATGATTTTTTCTGAATTTGTATCATCTTTACTGCATTATTAAATAGACGAGTTCGAATTCTAGAAGAAAATAAATTTGAACGCTATTGCTACTACAACGTGGTAAACTCGAGAATGAAAGCGTGTTCTACTTCTACGTCTGAACACCTGGATCATATTGCCACAAAATGGTCGATCAGAAAACAGAATATGTATTGCGGATCTTGCTATGATAGCATTATCTTTATCTTAGCAATATGGTTATGCGCAAACAGAATCGCACTGAATGTACCAATAAGATATGTCCAAGGCCGTAGCGAGGGAGGTCTGATGGGGTCCGGACTCCCCCGAAATTTTTCAGGAGCACAGGATTTTTTTTAAAAATTGTCATTCATTTTGTCATTCGGTGAACCCCCCCCAGAATTTTTTTCTAGCTACTGACCTGGATATGTCTGGTTAAGGAAAGCATAAGTTTAGTCATTCTTCACCGCGTACTGAATGAAAATTTATTTTCAGAAAATTTGCTTGAAGGAGATTGTTGTAGGAGATGAAATGGAAATTTTGTTTCCGTAACACTAGTTCTGAGAGGTAACGAAAATATAGTGTGCTCTTTGCATGTGATTCAGAATCTGCTCTGAATTCACAATTTCAGAATTGCGCATGTGCGAACGAGAACCGTCCTGGACAGTTCTGGAACCAACAACGCGAACGAGAACTCTCGTTTCAGTTCGAATATGTATCAGGAGTTGAGGAAAAGAGGAGGGTAAAGGCTGCTTGTTCGTAGGGCATAAGCGCATAAGCGAAAGCGTGGGTTTCAAACCACATAAGTCAGCTGTTCGAATCGAATAGAAACATCACCACTGATATTTTGCCAGTAATGTCCAATCAACAATGGACGTAAACATAACATAAGCGTAATTCGAACCTGGAACGTAATTCTCAAAGTTGAAATAAACGAATAACATACATGAAAGATTTTACAAAACACAGCCCTAACCAAATATTACAGACTACAGTCAATATTGTGTAAACTACGTGAAAGTAATTTTTGCGTTGCCTATTTAAAAAAACTTACATGTACCTAATTTGTTTTTTCAACTTGTGAATGATACATAAGCTGTCAGTATCTCGAAACGACAGGATGAATAATTTGAAATCACAAAAAATGAAAATAGGATTGTTATCGTTTGTGACTTCTGAGTTTGATATTGTTTAATATTGAATTTGTTTTAGGAATTAATAAAATAGTAGATTTTTATTCGTCAGATGCTTCTGAGAGCTATCAGGTTCAGTGATATCATTGAAATTAATTAGATGGACAAGGTGTTTCATCATTTTTGCCTTATATAATAATATATCCTGTTTTTGAAGCACAAGCGAGATTCAGGATGTTAAACGTTATTTTTGAGCAAGATTCTTATGAGTGTGGTCATTAGGTATGTATTTAAAGTAACGGTTTTTGATCAAATCTCAGTATTTTTGGGTCCTCTATTCAGAAAAGTTGACGAACTCCGAAAAAAAATTACATAATCCAACTTTGATTATTTGTATTTCTGTATTCACTCTGTCGTTTCGAGATTTGAATGGCTCTGGCAATTTACTGGCAAAATATTAGTAGACTGGTCTGACTATCAGGAGACTGTACGATTCGAACAGCTGACTTGGTTTGAAACCCATCAGAAATTCTTGTGCGAACTCGTTTCATATCCCTACGAGAGTACGAGAACAAGCAGCGTCCTCACCGTCCACGTTTCCTCACCTCCTGATACACATTCGAACTGAAACGAGAGTTCTCGTTCGCATACGTTTTGGTTTCGAGTTCCAGAACTGTCCGGACATGCGATTTTGTGAATTAAGTAAGAACCCAGTTAGACTTTTGTCTGTCTAATAAAGTTAGGCAAGTAAGTGGTTACTTTACTTCATTTCAACAATTCCGACTGAAGATCTGTAGTATCGGGTATATCAAGATAATTTTCTTCAAAATGTAATTGGCAGTTTGGTGGAGCCACCGTTAAGTGTGATGTTACGAAATGTTGGAATTTAACAATCTTGATGTGGATGGATGCCGATCCGCTAAAGATATTTTAAAATATCTTTGCGATCCGCAGATCCATAATTCTTATTACGATTCTCATTTTCTCATATCATGGCATCCCAATTCCTGACAGGCGTATTGGCCATGATATAAAGAATGTTTCTTATGTCATGGGTATTTTGGCATTGTTGCAACGAATCCAAACAAGGCCGTAGCGTAGGCAGAAAAAAATTTTGAGGGGGGATGTCCACTTAATGACAAAATTACAATTTTCAAAGGAAAAATGTTCTTATCCTGTACTTCTGAAAAATTCGGTATACATACGTACGGCCTTGCATTCAATAAATCACATGGTGTTGCAACGCCATAAACCTAGCTTTCTATTTGCCTGAATTCACTTCAGTTGGAAGTGAAGTGATTTTGACAAATAGAACATGACTTTTTCGGATGACAATCAACGAAATGAAAAAGTTCGAAATCAGAGTACCAAATCAGAATATCGACGATAGTTCGCAAGGAAATACCAATCTAATAGTGTTATGTATTCATGACTAACAATCAAGGGCGGATATAGCTTTTTTTCATGGGGGGGGTAGTAATGATTCAAGATCGATAAATCAACTTCAAAACTTAAAAAAAATTTTATCAAAATATTTAGGAGGAATAATATAATAAGAAAAAATAGTGAAGTAATAGTAGTAAAAAAACAAACAAATGAAAATATGTGCACCACGTTGCGTAACTTTTTCTAAGGTTTTCGATATTCATGGGGGGGGGTAATTACCCCCATTACCCCATAACAGAAAGTGAATTATTATCCTCGGTTTTCAGTTCTAGTAATTAATAATTTATTTTACTTTTAGAATTTCCTTCCGAACTATCGTCGATGGTACTCTGATTTCAAACCTTATCGTTTTGTTGATTGTCATCCGAAAAGGGCATGTTTTATTTGTCAAAATCACTTCACTTCCAACTGAAGTGATTTCGGAAATTATTCAGGCAAATAGAAAGCTAGGATAATTGAACTAACTGATGCTCTCTTAACCCAGACATATCTTACCTCGACTCAGAACTGCCGCTAAAAGGTTTTCAGACGTAGTAACTTTTGTATTATTGATACTCTATTAATAACGTACAACTTTCCTGTTTTTGCGATTTTGCAGTTCGAGTTCATCTATTCAACAATAATAGGCATTCCTCGGCAAAATAGCTAATTAAACCATGTTTGAACCCAAGTGAAAAATAATAATGTCTAATAAATATAAAAATAACAATGTGTGTATCGCTATAAAAATCAGATCATTGTACCACAAAAATACATCAAATTATATCAAAGTATAATTTTGCAAATTCATGTGTTCTTGCATGAGGATTGATTGAGATCAATATTTGTCTTGGACGTCTAATACATGTATTTTGTCGGCTGAACAGTAATGTTTCCTTTTGAAGGATATTTTTGTTTCATCATGAATAAAAAATAAAACTATAATAACTGAGAGATCATCATAATTTTTTTCTATATCGTACTGAGTTTATTACAGTACTTAAAACAGTGCTGTAATGAACTCTGTTACAGCATGTTTCAGATATATTTTGAGTCTCTATAACCTTTTCAATTGGCAATGAGAAACTAACCTCTTTCACTCTCAATTGGCTGCTAATGCAGAGCCGGACCGTGGGCGTGGCGAGGGAGGCATTTGCCACGGGCGGAAACGACCTAGGTGCGCAAATGTGAAATATGATATATTCCATTTTAAATCGAGATTGACCACAAGCTCTATATTTCAAAGTGGCGAATTTACCAGTTTACAAAATTGAGAAACACGTAGTTAACGAACACTACCAAAACGGAACAAAATCCTAGAAAATTATACATGGCGAGAAACACGACTCGCGGTGCATTATCCATTACCTTGAAATATGGGAGATTATTGTCAATAAAAGGTTCTTCAAAATAAAGGGTTTTCCAAAAAGAGGTGTTATTTTGAATAGCCCACTATTTCGGTAGATATCACGTTTGAAGCTGATATATTTTGACATTTGACAAGTAGAAACTACGCCATTAATAAAAATGGAACGATACACGCTTCGAGAACGTATTGAAATCATTAAAATTCACTATAAATATGGTGGAAAATGTGGGTCGTCGGTAGCACCTTGTCGGACCGCAATGAAGAAATTGGTGGAAAAATTCGAGCTCTTGGGACAAGTTAGTGATGTGAAGAATAAAACCCGTGCACGTCGCTCGAGAACAGCCGAAAATATTGCTGCTGCCGCCGAAATTGTTAAAGAAAATCCAGATTTGTCCATTTCTCGTCGTTCTTTGGAATTCCACAAACGTCATTACACAGTATTTTGCATAAAGATTTGGATCTTATGGCTTATAAAGTTCAGTTAACACAAGAACTCAAGCCGGCCGATCATCATCAACGACGTGTGAGTGAGTGATGAGGCCCATTTCCACCTCAGTGGCTTCGTCAATAAGCAAAATTGTCGCATCTGGGGCTGGGAACACCCAAGAGTTATTGTTGAAAAGCCTCTCTATCCTCAACGTGTGACTGTTTGGTGTGGTTCATGGTCAGGCGGAGTCATTGGACCTTACTTTTCGGAAAATGAGGCTGCAGCAACAGTTACGGTGAATGGATTGCCCTATCGCGGGAAAAGTCTTTTGCGGGAAAAGTTTCCGAACCGTGTTATCTCTCGAAGAGGTGATTACAATTGGCCACCGAGATCTTGTGATTCAACACCTTGCGACTTCGTGAAAGAGAAGGTCTACGCTAATAGCCCAGCGTCGATTCAAACCTCAAAGATGGAATTCGTGAAGCTATCGAGGACATAGGACAGCCACTTTGCGATTTGGTTAGGGAAAATTTCATTAAAAGGATATGGTCCATTTGCTTTATGTTATTTTCCACTATTAACGGCATAGCTTCTTTATCATTATGAAATAAACATCCAATCATTTTTATTGAAAAATGGCATTTTTCTTTTAATATAGAAATGAGACCTTTTAATGGAAAACCCCTTATAATCAATAAATATCAATTATAAAAATCATATATTTATTGAAAAATAAATTTCTTCAACGGCGCATTTTGAAAGTTTGCCACAGGCGCTAGAATCCTAGTTCCGGCTCTGTGCTAATGTGCCAGCATATGATATTATGATATAAACATATGTGTACCAACATAACAAGAAAAATCGTTAATCCAATGTAATTCACAGCCCACTTTTCTTTTGACAAACCTCGCACTTTCAAGAATCGAGACCGATGTTTCCTAGAACTTTCCAGAATCAAGTGGTCACTCGAGAATTAAGAAGACTCGTTTTCTGCATATCGTATAATCGTTAATTCTCAATCTAATCGCAACTATTAGAGACCAATCTAGAAATGAGAGCACGAATTATTCTTATTCCGCAAACTGTAGCGACGTAGCGAGAGGACGAGTTCTTTTCTCGGTCTGAGAAAACGTTTTGTTTCACTTTGTTTACTCTGTGCCAAGCGAAAGCTATAAAATTGTTATATATTCTGCTTAATTACTCTTTAAGCCGTCAAGGGTTAGTTAATAGCATGGGATGAAGGAGAAGATTCTGTATAGAATGTTAATACTAAGATAAGATGTGGAGCGCATGAAATAAATGAACAATAAATAAATTCAATTTGCCTGGAAATTGCGATATAATTCTACCAGCTTCCTGGTAGAGATACCGGTCCAATTAGGCAGTCATCCATAAATAAATTTCATTCCATTGCCGTACTCCATACTTCAGCTTACATTCATTATTTTGGGAAACATTGTAAATAGTACTCGCAAATATTTTCACCCTGTATCTTTGAAAAGAAGAAGTTTTTCAAAAATAACCAACGAACAAAATATTAATGAATAGTTCGAAGAATTAACCCTCTGAATTTTGGCCGCATGTATAGTATCATTGCATATTCTTTATACAATTACAGAAGACAGATTTTTTCGTTAGAATATCTGCTCATCTACATAATTTCAGGATTAGGGTAAAAGCTATAGTAATTGACACCTTAAGGACATGGATACTTTCAGGAGGCGAATTCGGTTCCTTATTTTACTGTAACACCATGATTATCATTACGGAACTATAGTTGAATGTAGCTATTTTGATATTAAATACAAACTTTCAATAAATATCTATTGAATATTCGAGGAGACACCAATTTCGTCGAAATTACACAGTCGATAGTCATTGAAATACTTCGATAGTAATTGTCACCCAGTATCATAGTCATTGACATAATTGTATAAACCGATGTAATAAACTATTGGTGCTATCTAGGGTTTTTCATCTGTGTCCCCATATTTCAGAATGTTTTATTTCTATTTGAGTCCTCAGGTTATCATTCTGAAAACGGCATCATTAGATATTTGAGCAAGATTTTGCAGTAGTGTCAATAAGTGTATATGTTTACTTAAGGATAGCGACTGCACATAATTGCGTATATTTTCCGATTTTGTTCTGTTTCATATTCGTTAGAAGTTTTCTATTGGTTGGAAGGTTCCAAGGAATATTTAATTGATGTAAGTAAACCCTTCAATGATTTATATTAAGGTTGAAGCATATGTCAATCACTATTCGATGTAATTTTATTGACACACTGATTGACATATGGTTTGAACTTAATATATTAATCATTGAATAGTTGACTCACATCAATTAAATATTCCTTGAAACCTTCCAAACTAGAGAAACTTCTAACGAATATGAAACATAAGGAAATCGGAAAATATACGCAAATCTCACGACAAATATCTAATGATGCCGTTTTCAGGATGATAATAATCTGAGGAAATTGAACTTGACCCAAATAGAAATAAAACATTCTGAAATAGGTGAACAAAATGAAAGAACCTGATATAATATTTTTCCTCATATGAATTGGTTTTTTGCAGATGAAAGTTTCCGTACTGGTCACACGCCGCTGCAACCGCCTTTCTCAACATTCCTATTCTCATAGTACCCTTATTCGTGTGACCAATATTAGAGGCACAAGGGTTGGCAGGTAGTCGTCAACAAACCTTGCTCTCTATACATTGTCTCCTGAATCTTCTTCGTTTCATAATATCCTGGGATTTACCTGACATCTCCGATTTTTTTCGATAGTACTCTATTTTATTTATTGAAATTTTGATAATACTTTACTTAACCTGATGTAAATTAAGAACAAGAAACACTAACACAATTATACTGTAGTCTGTAGTTATAGAGCTGAAAGGGAACTGATCTCAAGAAGAATCAGTAAAATATTTTTAATTCATCAACTGATTAAAATATGTTATATTTTGATTAGCATACTAGCATTGAGTTTAAAAGATGTATACTCAATGATACTAGTAAGTACTATAACAACCAACGACCTCTTTTGCGAATACCTACTAAATTCTAGAAACTATAGCCGACAACATTGGCAGTATTTTAGTGGCAAGACTTAGTTGCAGTGACTTTATACAGTACCTATAGACTATAGACGGATAAACACTCAGTATATCAATCTTCATACACAAAATAAATTTAACTTCAATAGAATATCTTTTTCTGGAAATATAGAGATTCGCATTTCACTATTCCAATTGAATTTTCTTTGGTTTAGCTAATGCGATCTTTTCGAAATTTCGCTTGAACATTCAGCATTTAATTCTTCATTCACAAAATATATTTCATCCGAATCGGATATCTTTTATGGAAATATGAAGTTTCTTCTTTTCAATATTCCATTTGAATTTTCCGTGTACACTATGGCCACAAAATTATGATGATTATGCATGAAGGTTGTTATGAGCATCTTGCATATGGTCGCAACATTTCATTTCGATGGGTTTCGTTTTGTTTGAGAAATTGAGGAACAAAAATTTCAATGGCCATATTTTATGGAACACCCTGTGTGACTGTTGGAACCGAAATCATCAAATCTCTAGAACAATCCCTTCGAAAGTTATTGTGCTAACGGTCGACCGGACGGCCCCACAGACAGAATTGAATTTGACCACGAACCGCCATCAGGGAGTAGAACCTTATCGTTTGAGACCATTTTCGGCACAAAATTCGAAAATTACAGACATTCGGCAAAACGATCGTTTCAAGAGACCGAGCAAAAACAGGTTGTAATCTGCCATTTGTTTTCAATATGATGAAGATGTGTCACAGCAAAAGAGTAATTTTCAGCGAATCCGACTGTCACCAACTCACGACTCACCAATTGACATGAGTCTATAACTTCAAAGGATTTTGCAAACAGACGTACGGCATAACTTCCAGAGGCAAGGTAATTGGGAGATTTTGAAGTTTTTATCGTTCGTAGATCACTTAACTGTCTTCTCTGGGGTTTGTTGAGAATAACATCTATCAACGTGCTTTTCGAAAAAAAAAAATAATTCTTTGAAATTTCACCTCTTATTTGGGACATGCATCAAACCAATAAAGATTAACGGAATAGGAGTATTCAGATATTAAACTGAACTTCAATTTTAGACAGCAGCATGGGACGAAGTGACCCGTTTTAATGCTGCCTCAACAGAACCAAGAACAGCAGAACACTGAGATGCAAATATGACAATTTAATAGAAGGCGTTCGAAATTCCGCTGTAAAGTGAAGCAGAACATCTTGACTGGCGATGAGAGAAGTTCCACATTAAAATAATAAAATCAACATCGAACTACTGTACATTAAAATATATGAAAGATCGAGTTGTCATCAGATGGAACCCCGTCAAGTTCAAATGATGCTATTTCAATGTGCAATTGTCATGGGCAACCGAACAGGAACACGAAGCATTAAAAGCAATATCGCACCTTTAAAGGTAAACCGTTATTAAACCAAACTTTTCTCAAATTGAGTCATCAATGCCATCTCTTTATATATGGCGTATTCTATCAAAAGAGCTCAATCTTTTGTTGAAATTCCTCATAACAAGCTAGATGGTGTTAATACTTGTTACAAAACCGATCTAGACACAGAGATTTTAAAACTTTGATTGATAATAATATAACTCCACAGACGTGTGTATTATCTTTTTATAACAACATTTCAGATCAATAGGTAATTGGTAAACAATTGACATTGGTTTGTTCTTCATATTGATAAAACTTCAGATTAAGTTATTTTTTAATAGATCTTTCTTTTGTAAAGTTGTTCGGTAACTTGGTATACTACTAAATCGAAAAATAACTCAAATTCGATTATAATTCTTTACAATTCATTATGGGTAAAAAAATGTATCAATAGGTATTTTTATTGCCTATATTTGAAAAAAAATCCCGAAAAATAATTCATTATTTGATTGCCAATTCCTGGTTCACCTCATTGGATTATTGATATAGTTTTGTTTAGGTGAGTTTTTTACATTGCGATTTCATACGGATCTCTTGAATTTGTGGTAAAGTGTCACTATAAAATTCAAAAGTTATTAAAAATAATTATTTATTAACATGAGAAAAAAGTTTCTATTGCATTCCATGACATGAATGGAAAGCATCATTTTGATCCCGAAAATAAGATTTTCATTCTGCGGATTTGAAAATTATACAGCAAAATAACAGATGTATCTTCGTTTTTTTGTCCTCCTGTAAAATTGGATACCTTAACTCAGTAACACTTTTAAAGGTGCGATATGAGTATTGCCAAAACTCCACTGCAAAATAAGTATTAATGAGATTGACGGAAAAATCTTGTGATCAATTCGTTTATTTCTAGCGACTAATGGTCAAGAAAATTTCTTGACCATTAGTCGCTATCATTATTAATAACCTAAAGGGGCCTACAGACGATCAACCTAGTTGAAGACTAAGTTGTAAACACGGCATGTTGACGACCAAGTTGAACGTCTGTAGGCTGGTTGGTGGTTGATTTTCCAGGTTGAAGACTAAGTTGATGCGAGATCAAATCGGTTTGATATTTGGTGGGCGGAGCCCGATGTTGAAGACTAAGTTGGAGCGTCTGTATGGTAGTCATCAACTAGGTTGACAACACCAGTTGGAATTCTACCTTGTAGAGTGAACATCTCCTAGCGTATTCAAAATTCTTCGTAAATATTCGAGAAAAGGTAGTAATTTAACTAGAAATATGAGCAAAATTCCAAACATTCATTTTGGGTAGATTTCTTCGATTGGGTGGAAGATCTTCCTGAATTATGGAGAGTAAAATCCGAGATTTATAAAAACCTTGGGCAGATTCTTTGAGCGAACATTCATTGGTGGAGCAATAATGCTATTACCTCAAAATTTTGTATAGTACTTGAGATTCATGCTTAGTAAATGAATGCAAAATCTCAGGATGATCAGACTTATATTATGGAAATTATTAAAAACGAAATATGTAAAAATCAATAATTAAAAGAAAATTGAATTATATGCTTCAGATGATGCGATTCTTGGATATCTTGTTATGACATATAATGATTCTTTCTTTCAATATTTCGCATGAGGCTTACTGTGAGCATTTTACATGTGGTCGAGAAATTCTATTCCAATTGGTTTCGTTTTGTCTGAGATATTAAGGAACAAAAATTCGGAATCGTCATATTTCATGGGACACCTTATATGATTTGGCTGATTAACGAACTTAATTGTGGCATTTGGAAACCAAACTCACCCTGAAAATCTCAAGTCTCTAGAACAATTCCTCAGAAAGTTATCGTGTTTATGGCCGGACGGACCCACGGACCGGATTGAATTTGACCACGGATTCGTCATCAGGAGCAGAACCCTATCGTTGGAGACCAATTTCGGCTCAAAATTCGAAAAGTTCTTTCATTAAACCGGAATGGAAAAAATGAGACCGATTGTGGTACCAATCCTTGGTCCAAATTCTTTCATTCAAGGACTGTGCTGCACCACATTGTCGCATATAACGTTTATATAACATATAACGAAAGATCTCTCCCCATGTTTCGATAATTTCTCCTAATCAGCCGACTAGTTCACTCGACGGAAACCACCGCTGGAATGATTTTTCAACTTGGTTGACAACCGCTATTTTCACTCTCATTTGGTTTACAACCTAGTTGACAACATAGTCTTCAACTAAGTTGATCGTCTGTAGGCCGCTTAATTGATTAAATAACGATAAAAGTTAATATTTTCATGAGTACATTCGTCCAGTTGACGGTTACTTTCGAGGAAGTTTGTTTTGATAACCTCCTCAGTTCTATACTATCCGTATGAATATCAGGATTTGCACATGTGTTGATTTCCTACTTAATTTCACACAGGATGTTACTTACTACCAATATAGTTTTTATATAATAACTCTTGGGCTTTTTCATCCGAGTCTCCAATTATCATCATCAACAGAGTTCTTTCATTGATTCGGCGTTTTCAAGGGAACTTCAAAGATTTTTATCTGAACCTCCTTCATTTCATCAAATCCTTTCACGGGTCAAAATTTTAAGATGCTGTTTAGATCATATAGGCCCATTCTCTCATTTTTTCTACTTTCTTGATTGCCAAGACGTTTTCGTCCGGTCAGCTGCAAGTATTTAAAGGTGGTTCAGTTGACGTTTTTATGTCATTTGCAATCAGATCTACCTGCTCTATGGCATGAAACCCTAATAAACATTTCATTGAAATTCTTCAAACTTCAATCAGTTGATTCATCACGTCGTTCGTCATCAGGGTTCATTTGATTTTCTATACAATAATAATGGTGTTCTTGATTCAATCGGCTATAAAATAAGTGGAGAGTGATTTTCTGTGGAATTGAGTCTCAACATGAACTATAATTATAATACTTACTCTATATATGACTATAACCTATTCCACTTCTTTCTTTTCATAGTATTCTGATAAAAATGGTACCTAGTTACGTAATAAATTATCTTCCAAATTGTCCTCTCACCGGAAGCAGCCAGCTTAGCTTTATGGAGGGCCACCGTTTTGACCTTTTTCAGTTCCTATGCGCCTGATTAAAATTTCAGTGACTACACGTGGACGCTATCCATGCGCATCCATGCGCTTTGTGAAAATTAAGAAAACTCTGAGCGCTCGCTCGTTCATTGTGGAGCTAAATAACCTCGAACTTTTGTATAGGAGATTCATGCAAAATCTCAGCACGATCGGAATTACATTCTGGAAATTATTCAATAAATGAAAAACGTGAAAATCAATAATAAAAAAATTGCATGAACATCAGTATACCAAAAATACCACACAAATATATTTCATATGAAGCTTCTTTTCAATCACACTTGAATTCTGTTGCCACACAAAATTGGCATGAGGCTTATTTGCATGTGTCCGAAAAATACATTTCGTTGGTTTCGTTTTGTCTGAGTCAATCAAAATTTTGAATGGCCATATTAGAACAAAAAGGCTTGTACTTCAGAGGGATATGGATCATATATAATGAATAAATAACTCGAGAATTCAGGATTTTAATCCAAAGCGATTTACGCTGAGGGATTGACAGAACTTTAGTTCCCTGGCTTATAACATTATTTATGCCTATTATGACACACATGAGTTCAAAAATATAGCCCCCAGTTGTCCACCTATTTTTTATACATTGCGAAATTTTTGACCATATGTTCAGCAGGTCAGAACCATAAAAGTTCAATTGGAATATTGAAAAGAAAATTTCTTTTTCCACCACAATATATCCGATTCGTGTGAAATTTAATTGGTGAATGAAGATCACGTCAGAACCATTAATTTTTCACATACATTTTTCAGTATTATAATTATAATTTCTAGAATATTATTCCGATCGTGCTGAGGTTTTTTGCATATACATACGTATTTAGTATCGATATCAAGTTCTATCTATACTCTCATGCTCATTGCTCCATCATGAACGGTCAAAAGGACCTGCTCAGAGCTTTCTTAATTTCAATGAAATAGAAATTAGAATTATTATCAAATGAAAAAGAATTTTTCACCAAGTTTAAACCCGGTTCGATTTGGTGAATTACACATTAGGCAACTATAATCGGAGAAAGTGATAACAGCTGAGAAACATATCCCACCCACCACATTTGCTTTTTGGGACCAGGTCAATAGGACAGGAAAAAATTACGTAATATGTACCACTTTCATCAGGATCGCATGAAATGAAAGAAAAGTGTAGTTCTACTCAGATAGAGAGATGATTATCCGCGTCACTCACTAATATTTTTGTTGATCGTTTCTTCGAGATCAGCCACTTCCAGACGATCACTTCATGAAGTTATTTCCATTAAATGAGTTCAGTATGTAAATAAATGTTAGTTATTTTATAACAGAAGTGGATATTATCTTTATTGGTTCGGCGAATTTTCAGATCTGTTCTCCAAGCACGCTTGCATTTTTGCACAACTTTCTCGAATTCGTAGCTGATGAGAATTATCTCAAAAACTACAAAATTTAGGAATCATTCGATTCATATATGGGTAGCGACTAAGACAATGGACTGATATTGCTCGATATCTTCTACTTTCTGATTTCTCTCCCTTTCTTTCTCCGAAAATATTGACTTTCTGTTCTCTATTACTCATCTTGTTATCAGATGAAAACTATAGTGATTAGTTTTATCGCAAAAGAATCATCACTACATAGTATAAAACAAAGTTGCTTTCTCTGTCCCTTTGGACCCTTTGTATGCTTAAATCTTTGAAACTACACAACGGATTTTGATGCGTTTTTTTTAATAGATAGAGTGATTCAAGAGGAAGGTTTATACGTATAATAACATCCATTAAATAGTGGAGAAGTATGTACTGTTATTTTTGAGGTTTTTAATGTGATGTCGTACCGTGCAAAGCCGGGCGGGTCGCTAGTAATATATAATATAATCAATATAAATGAAAAATAATTCAGTTCTGATCAGATCTTCAAAGAATTGCGAAGGTTTTTTAACTGATATTTCCAATTTTACGATTTTCGAAAGCGCAAATGACTCAAAATATTGTTTTTTTTTCAAGATTTGGATTTCCCTGAAAACGAAGATTACTGGACCACTGAATATTTATATCGCACATTTGCCAATAGGTAGACCTATATGTATTGATTTAGATATAGTCTCTACAAACTTCACAACTTCTATACTACTCGAAAATATCGATGAATTTCTTTGTATTCTTTTATATTGTCCTAAAAATAAATATCCTAGTATAATATCAGTTTACTGTCGAGTAGAAAGTAGAATGAAACAATTTTTTTCGTGACACCTTATGAATAAATCTTACTTTACGTAACGAAACGATGATTTTTTCGCTCCTTGATTGAAAGGATGATTTCTTCAATGGATAACTGTTGCAAATTCGCAATTTTATGATACCTAGATCATCAATTCATTTACTGGCATTGTTGAAAACCTTCACTTTTCGAAACAAATATATTTGTTACTTGAATGCCTTACTGCAAAAGCTACTTAATAATGAGTTCTTAACTGGCAAAACAAAAACTAATATACTGCTTCACAAGAGTTAGGTTAGGTTTAGGTATTCAATTGTTTTGAAAATTATGTAATCTTCGAGAAAACCGCTGTAAAATCATTTAAAACTTGAATCAATCTAATAAAAGTTAGTATGAGACATTTTGTCTCTCTGGTCGCCTTTTTCTGAAGTTTGGTTCTTTGCATATGCGTCATGAATGGTCTTATTTTGAAATGGAGTCAGTTAATCAACGGCTTCGATTTGAAACGAGTTTTATGAAATGCCAAGACGTAAATTAAAAAACGCTGAGGCTAATAGGGCTACCGGAATGCTACAGGGTGGACTAATTCAGGTTGTTGTAGCGGAAGGCTACAACTCGACTTTGGTATAGATTCAGGGAGACAGGTTTCGTGTTGGAAAGACCAAGGCTTGGTGGGCGACGAAAAACAACACTTGCTCAGGATCGTTTCATCACCGATTTGTAATATCTTGGAGAACAAGGGTATGGACACTCCCACGCATACCGTAATCGTCGCTATGTCCATTCCATTCCGATGGGTAGTGTTATGGTATGGGCCGGGATATGTTTCAACGGGCGCACAGATCTACACATTTATCCTGGGAATATGATAAGGAGCATGTCATTGAAAATGTTGTGCCAAATTTTCACGCTGCTATTGGTGAAACTTTCCAATTTCTAGACGATAACGCTAGACCGCATCGTGCAGTCATAGTTGCGAATACGCGCGAGGAGCTTGGTATTCCACATTTACCAATACCTCTGCACTCACCTCACCAGATTTGCATGCATGCATGCATAGAACATGCATGGGATATGCTCCAAAGAAGATTAGATAAAGACCAACCTACCCCAGAATCCTTAATAATTTGAGAGATCTTCTGCCCCGTTTATGGAACCAAATTCCTTAAGAAATGTTCAACAACCTCGTTTGTAGAGTAGTGTTCTTTTATTCATCGATGGATTCACCCGGATGGAAAAACGATGAAATGTCAGATGGCTCATCAAATGTAGAATTAAAGAACGAGTTGATGATTATCTGCTGTTTAGCTGAGTCGTGACAGATTACATTGACGTTCCTGCCATACAGATTTACCCCCTCCACTTGAATCATCAGAATTTCTTCACATTCACCGGATCTGAAAGTCGATGGAACCGATGGAAACAACGGTGATTAAACGAACGAGTGACAGTTTCAATCGTTGAATAAACGAACGGTTTGATGCAACCGTGATGACAGCGGTGAATAAAAGAACAAGTGCAAAGAAGATGTCAAACTGTTATTGATGCCCGTGGAGGCCATACATAGAATTGATAGTCTCCGGATGCTTTAATTCTCTGGAAATGAAATTTCGTTATTTTACTCGATTTTTCTTAACCACCCTGTATACGCTGCAGACCTACAGGCTAAAATTAATTTTATTTCCTGCAACTTGAAATCATATTAATATTAATTCTCATCACAAAAATCTCATTTAAACTATATTTTTTGCGGTTTAAGTCGGGGCCGTATCTAGGGTGTGGCCAGGTGGCCCCCGCCACAGGCGCAAGGTCCGCAGGGGCGCCAAAAAATATCAAATGAAAAAAAATTTGAACGCCAAAAAAATTCAAAGAATAAAATATAGAAGCGCCAACCAAATATTGGGGTAACATGTCACATGTCACGGTTTTCATGTATAAGCCAAAAATATTTTTTTGCGTAAGGAGTCTGAATGAACACAATTTTCTAAGAATTTCTGTGAAACAATTCTTTCAAAAGTCGAACACAAATTTTTTTACATGTCTACAGCGATGAAAAAATTTCACTCGAAATGGATGAAATTTTTTACAATTGTACTTCTTGAATTATCAGTCACGAATATGGAAACAGAATTGTAAAATATCGAACGATGTCGTTACTATTACTACAGTCATTCAAATGTTTCGTTCAGACCTCTTAAATAATGAAAAAAAATTGTTTTGAGTTCTAGAGTCAAAATAATCAAATTATTGGCATGTCCAAACATTCTAGATGAATTTATAGAAAAAAATTCAGTGAAACTTGTTGGGATTGTGTTCGATTTTTGAAAGAATTTCTTCACAGAAATTCTTAGAAATTGTGTTCATTCAGAAGATAGAAGTCAATTTGACAACCGCAAAAAAAATTAGGAACATTGCAGATCTTCGGCCATTTTGTAATTTTTTTTCGGAGTTCGTCAACTTTTCTGAATAGAGGACCAAAAATACTGAGATTTGACCAGAAACCGTTACTCATAAGAATCTTGCTAAAATAACGTTTGACACCTTGTATCTCGCTTATGCTTCCGAAACGGGATATATTGTTTAAGGCAAAAATGATTCTCCCGATGTCCTCTACACAAAAATTATTATGTTTGTCCAGTTTATGATGAAACACCCTGTATAATAAGGAAAGAAAAAAATCTACTCTCAATTTGGGGGGCGCTGAAGAGAATCTTGCCACAGGCGCAGTAATACCTAGATACGGCCCTGGTTTAAGTCAATATCCCTAACTCATATGGAGCAGTTTATTTGTAAAAATACAGGGTCTCTACGAGTATAAATGATTGTAACAGCGCAGTTGGCTTTGGATTACTTTGCTGCTACAGAATGACAATCTCTAACCAATCAGAGCATGATCACAGAATTCTGTGGTTTGCATAGGAAGCGGCAAAATGAGGATAGCCAAGCCAACTGCGCTGTTACAATCATTTATATAGGGACCCTGTATTATATTTTATAATAATTACATGATGCGAGTTTTCACCAAATAATTCGAAATTCGAATACATAGTATGAAATGAAAAATATGTGCGTGTTTCCGAATACAATTTATCAAATATCTGTTATTTTCTAATTTGAGCCGAAAATGGTTTCAAACGGAGGGGTCGGCTCCCTGATGACGAATCCGTGGTCAAATAACGTTAACTTTCGAAGGGATTGTCCTAAAGACTTGATATTTTCAGGGTGAGTTCGGTTTCCAAATGTCTCGGTTGAGTTCGTTAACCGGCAGAATCGTACAGGGTGTTCCATAAAATATGGCTATTCTCATTTGTTCCTCAATATCTCAGACAACCGACAGAGCCGGAACTAGGATTCTAGCACCTGTGGCAAACTTTCAAAATGCGCCCTTGAAGAAATTCATTTTTCAATAGATTCATTTTTTTTCATAATTGACATTTCGATTGGTTTAATGTAGAACTATACTAAGTCCGAAATTCTTACTTTTCAGGAGACACGTTTTTTTGAATAGGTCAAAAGCTGATTGAAAATATATACGAATATTTTCATTTTGAACTTCAACTTGAAATCCTGATTGTTTTGTGATGGTCAAACTTTACCCAAAAAGAAATTTCCGAAAAATTGGGACATAATATAGCTTTGTATGGTAGTTCTGCATATCAGAACTATTTTATGACCACTTTCAATGCCATCTTGAAAACAGACCTTTGTTCTCAAGATCGCATTGCCACTTTCAACTAAACTATGTCCTTATGGTATGGGTCAGAACTATGCTATGTCCACTAAATCGCTAGATTGAACTATCACGTGAGTTTATATGAAATTGAAAAAGTGGGGTTAGGGTGTACGATGGACTTGCAATACTTCTGCATCAGATGAAGTGTAGTAGCAAGCACGATACACAAACACCGGTATGCCAGATTCGGAGTCTAAACTCGTCCGGCGCAAGCATCTACGTCATTGCGGGAATATTAGACACAAATTCCAATCAATTCTGTCGAGTTCTAACACTTCTATCCGGCAAATGCAATGGAAATGCTCCGCAGTGGCGTCACTCTCGATGCGCGTCGGCATACTGGTGTGTGTGTGTCGTGTATGGTAGCAAGCATTTTTCAGCCCATAAACCGATTTTCTGGAAAAAAGGACTTGGGATAGTTCTACATTCAACTGACGATTTATTGATTATATTTTGAAGAACTTTTTTATTCACAATAATCTTAATCCAGTCGAATTGTGCTTTTAGCTGGAAAGTTTTGGGGTGGTTTTGATTTCTTTAAGTTTTTATGTTTTTGGGATGCTGAATCCGAGGTTTGCTAACAAAATTTCGTGACGGAACATAGAAAAAAGGAGAAAAATCTCATTCTTGATCAGTTTATTGCTCATTACTCGGAAACTATCAAATTTTCGTGAAAAACTTTTCCATACAGAATGAAAGTACATAAAATTTCCTACAAATTGTACTACCACAGCTTGTTCTGCGACAACCTGTTCTGGCTCAAATTATAGTTGAAAATGAGGTATTTTCTATGACTTTTTTTCAATATTCCAATTGAATTTTCTATGGTTCTGTTCACACTATGGTCACACAATTTTGCATAAGGCTTATTACGAGCATCTTGCATTTGGCCGAAACATTTTATTTCGATTGGTTTCGTTTCGTCTGAGATATTCAACTTAATTGGAATATTAAAAGAAGAATCTTTATATTTCTATAACAAGATATCCGATTCGAGTGAATTTTTTTTGTGATTCGAGACTGATATACTGAATGCTCATGCAAAATTTTAGAGGATCGCATCACTGGAACCATAGAATTCAATTTTTCTTCATTTATTGAGTCACAGAATATACCTCATTTAATTTGAGCCAGAACAGGTTGTCGCAGAACAAACTGTGGTAAAACGATGTGTAGGAAATTTGATGTACTTTCATTTTGTACGGAAAGGTTTTTCACGAAAAGTTGATCCGAGAAATAAGCAAAAAACTGACCAAGAATGAGATTTTTCATCTATTTTTGTTTCGTTTTTATGTTCCGTCACGAATTTTGATAGCAAACCTCAGATTAGAATTCACCACCCCAAAAAACATAACAAATGGAATGAAACTTTCCAGCTAGGGGTTCTTTTAAGCACAATATACTGAACGTCCCATATTTTCTTCAAAAGTAATGGACAAGAACTCAATCAACAAAATGAATAGAAAACGATAAAAAAAATTGTTATTTCACATTTTGCGCCCCTAGGTCTTTTGCGCCCGTGCAAATGCCTCTCTCGCCACGCCCACGGTCCGGCTCTGCAAACCGAAACCAATCGAACTTAAATTTTGCGGCCACATGCAAGATGCTCATTAAGCCACATGCAAAATGTTGTGGCCATAGTGTGAACAGAATCATAGAAAATTCATTTTGAAAAGGAGAAACTTCTTATTTCCGTAATAAGATATCCGTAACGAGTGAAATTCATTTTGTATGCGTAACATCAGAATCGTAGAATGTAATTTTTTTAATTATCAAGTTTTTACATATTTCAGTTTTCGAATAATTTCCATAATAGTATTCCAATCGTGCTGAGATTTTGCTTTTGAATATTAATTTAATTTTGGGGTTATAGCAGCATTGCTTCACCAATGAACGAGCGCTCAAAAGCAGCTGCTCACGGCTTCCTTGGAATTTTCAGTATGTTTTGAATGTTCTTCTAATCTGGAACAACTATTATTATTTAGTAATAATTAAGAATATTAGTGTGATTTATGTGAATTGAACATATTGTTCTCGATACTGCATTATCGTCGAATTAATTCTTTTTTTTATGTTGTCCTGATATACTGGTGATTGAATATATTGTAGAAACTTTCGATATATATATAAAGCAACACGACTATGCTGAAATTTAAAATAAAGTAGGGGACTGAGAACGATTTTTCATCCCCTCTTACTAAGTACCGTTTCATTTCATGGGATCCCGTTAAAGATGGTACATATTTATGTAATTTTTTCGTGTCAGTCACCTGGTTGTCGTCCTAGTTCATCACAGTGCATTCTCAATAATTCCACCTGCTCCTGTGATTCATGGTACCCTGATAAGAAATTAAACCTGGTTTAAGTATCCGAAAGAACGGAGTTAAACCTAGCTTGAACAGTTTAGTAGTTCATTCTTTTCCTTCATTCTATCGAAATTAAAACAGAAAATACAAAGTTTGGGATAATGTATATTGTATTTATTGTTAATCTAATACAATTGGTGCCAGTTTTACCAATGGAGTTTAACAAGTTAAAGGGTTCAGTGTGGTGAGTTGGAGGACTTGAACTTCTTTATGCATAAACGCGTTGTTCCTTCCATCTGTTGTTCAACTGACTGGCGTTCTCGTTCAATTTGAGTTGCCTATTCTGAAATGAAATTTTGGCGACATATTCTGTGCATATTGTGTGGTATAAATTTCACTTTCATATTTGTGATCGTCCAAAAAGTGGAAAATATAATATTCATTTAGAGTCAAAATTATGGGCATAAATTACTCTACTTTAGATGAAGTCCAGTCCAGCATATGTATGTATGACTTGTATTTCTTTCAATCTTTATTAGTTCATTTTTCAAAATTGAAATGCGACAATGTTACGGCTTCGTGTTTCTGAAACGATTATATTTATAAGTTTGTACTATCACAGAAAAGAGAAATGCTATATCTCAGGCCCAAAATAGGATTGATATAGTGTCAAGGGCGGATATAGTTTTTTTTCATGGGGGGTAATGATTAAAGATCGATAAATTAGGTTCAAAACTTGAAAAAAAAATAATCAAAATTTATATTTAGGAGGAATAATATAATAAGAAAAAATAGTAGTAAAGTATTAGTGAAAAAAAAAACAATCGAATGAAAATAATATGTGCACCACGTTGCGTAACTTTTTTTTAGGTTTCGATATTCATGGGGGGTATTTACCCCCATTAAAAAACTAACTCCTTTGAGTTTTCTCAATAATCAAAATGAAAAGCTGTCACGTCACTTTGAATATTCGAGTGCAAACGGAGATTCGCGACGACAAACGAAGAGCTTAGTGACTGAGAAGATCGCGACTGATATTCGGGGCTATTCACTAAGCAAAGTTGTTAAGGATAGCAACTGAAAATAGTCGTTATGTTCAAGGTCAGATGCTAACTGCGAAATTGGTATTCACTATTAAGAAAGTCGCTATGGAAGTTGCTAACTATAACAACTAGTGGCTATAAAGAGTGGTTCACTGGCAACTGCTTCAGAGGTATTGTTAACGATAACTACTTCCGTTCATTGACAAAAAATGACTACTTTTATAAATGCAGAGTGTAATACTCTCGAAACAGCATATACAGAGTGTCATAAAACGACCAGAAATATATAAAAAAAGACGTTTGGTGTTCTTATGAGTCGCTTCAAATGTTTACTGAAACAGAGAGTACTGCATTATACAGAAAGGGGAGATTCCTAAAGTAATTTTAAGAAAAAAGTTACATAAACATGGGGGCGCAAACGTTTCGTTTTCAAGATACAAGGTGTTAAAAATTTTACTTAAAAATTGACTAAAAAAGTAGAAAGCCACTGAGATTTAAACTATCAATTTCTTTAAATTCTTCGTTCAATTAGGACAAAAAATCTATCTTGCCTAAAACATTCCAGACTATTCAAATGCAAGAAAATAATACTATTTCAGAAAGCAGAACAAGAAGAGCTTCAGAGTTGATCATTTCAGATGATATTTTTAACATTGCTACTAACTATTTTTAAAGAGAAATTTTATTATGAATATATTTTTCTTTGTTCACAAAATAAAATGTTATTGAAAATATGTTAGGTTAGGTTAGTTCTATAAATAACTCTACATAATTAAAAAACCCAATAAATAAAATATGATACAAAGAAGAACCCACATTGACAATAACAGAAAACAGAAATATTAATAAAGCCTGATCAAAAGTGGACATTTATTGAAATTCATCTACAACAACTTGATATGAAATTTTTTTGAATTTTTAATCGTTGAAAGTTCTAAATTCAACAGAAATTCGCATTAACCTCTATTATATGACATTGACAATCAACAAAATCTGTCAAAGAAACGGACATTAGAACTATTTTGCTGCGCTGCCACGTCTATTTTCATGAAGGTTGCTATCTGGTTGTTACGATAACAACAGTTGCCAACGGTTCATTAGAGAATACTGAAAGTGGTTACTGATAACCACTGGTGGTTATCGAAGGTTGTTCATAGTTACTATTGTTAACAACTGCGATAACCACTCAAGTTAGTGAATAGCCCTGATTATGAATGCAACCTCAGTCTACGGCTAATGATCTTTCCGCCGAACTGAACTGAGCTGAACGTAACATGAATCGACCTTCAGGTTTCCAAACGGGCATGTATCATTTAGACAATCGTCAAAACAATTATCAGATATGGAGATTGTCAGATGTATGAATGTTCCTTAAACACGGATTGAGTTCAGTTTGAACTTTCGAAATAGTATTTTGTCGTACAGCTTCCTCAATTGGTTACAAATATAGATTTATACTTTCCTTGGTTTAAAATTGCCTGATGTGATTTTTAAAAATGGGTCATGATACACGTATTCTGTCTCTGTCTGACAGACTACATCATCTGGAGACAAATATCGTCCGATTCGTCTGCTACGTTGAGAAATAACGATCATTTCAAGGTTTAGGTAGTTTTCAACTAAACATTCAGTTTAGTTTCTTCAGTTGAATAAATATATATTTATAATTATTGGGTTTTCTGTCATTCAAGTGAAAACATATTTATATAGAACGTATAGAAAAAGATATGAGCATGAGCACCTTATTATTATAATAGCAAAGCAATATTGGTGGACGCAAAAGGGTTTGCAGAGACTATAAAATTATATAAGTATAAAACGTACTTAAAATCTCATCCCAATGTTAGGAAGTCTATAATCATTATAATGGCGTTTTTTTTTAAAGAAGGATAGTATGTTAACGACATTTTTCCGTATTAGGTATAAGTTTGTTGTCTTTTTGTTTTATTTATCATGAGTCAGAATATTTCATTGTAGTATCTTCGATGTATGTAATATCACTAATATCATACTCGCGCTTTTCATCAAGTCGTTATTCTTTACTTTATATTTACAAGAAAATTAGTTGATATTTGGCACTAAGGTACAATCAATTAGGTTGAATGATGCACTTTTTACGAAAATCTGTGAATTTCAGTCTTCAGAAAATATTTGCGAATATATCCATTTATACTCTTGTCTCTTTTGAAATTGAACTTCAATTCAAAAGAGACAAGAATTGAACGTACCTTAACCTCTCAATTTTGTCACCACATGACGTTACATGCGGCACACTGGCTCGAAGCGCATTCTCAAGTGATCATTCCTCTTTATATTATGGTTTAAATTTGTTCGGAGCTTTCAGCATAGTATTTCGCTGAACATTTTCGTCTATTACCTTCAATCCTCTACTCTACTACAGGGTCTCTATAAATGATTGTAACTGCGCAGTTGGCTTTGGATTATGCAAACACAGAATTCTGTGATCATGGTATGCTCTGATTGGTTAGAGATTGTATTCTGCTATCCAAAGCCAACTGCGCTGTTACAATCATTTATAAAGACCCTGTATAATAGTTATCCTGCTATGAAATTGCCGAAGTGCCGAGTTTCCAAAAACGGGTATGTCATTGAGTATTTTCGTCAATCATAAGAACTATATTTTTATAGATATACCTAGGCTAGAGATTGTCAAGTATCGCTCCTAAAAAATGGTTTGAGTTGAGTTGAAGCTTCAGAAATAACTTTTAGCTGAACCTACAACCCTCTCCTAGTTATAATATCCTGATATGAAATTCTCAAAGTGAGTTCTGGTTTGAGTAGCACTTAAGTTTCCAAACGAGTATGTCATTGAGTATTTTCGTCAATCATCACACCAATAGAGATTGTCAGATCATATCAGATCATCCTAAAACATGGTTTGAGTTTATTTTGTGCTTTCGAAATTTAGCTGAACATTTTTGTCACCTGCAACCCTCTATAGTTATAGTATCCTGATATGAAATTCTCAAAGTGAGTTCTGGTTTAAGCACTGCACCGTTTGCTACCCAAACAAGCTTTAATTTAAGTCCGACTTAACTGTATGCTCATGCTACCCTACTCGACTTCTGGTTGCCTGATGTGAATTTAGTGAATCAATCCCGGGTCTGTAAACTACGGTTGAGATTTCTCAACCTCCGGTTGAAACGGTTCGGGTTGGACCGTTTAGGCAGGCAACTTTCGATTTAAACCGATTGGTAGGTCCCTCTTTCGAGATAAAATCTCGAGGGAAGAGGTTTTTCATCTTTTATATTTATTTCATTTTCATTGATGCATTTTAATAGAAACGTTGATATTATTATCATTTTAAGGATAAACGAAGTACTTACCAGTATGTTCTTTTTTGTCTGCTACTTTCATTGACACCTTCTTCTTCTTATAGTATCTTGATATGAAGGTTACTAAACTAATCCTGGTTTAAACGTTTGGTTGATCCGCGGTTCAACAAAAAATCGGTTGAGGGCCGGTATTATGGAAGTCGAGTTAAACCGAGGTTTGTCTCACCGACGCCGTCAGTTGATGTTAAACCGTCGGTTTAACCTAGTTGGGTATTATAAAACGATTTTGGGTCTGGATTGAGTAACCTGAAAATTGGCAAAACTGCCCAGTTGATTTTTCTCATACCGCGACAGGTTACTACAAAAATGTGGGAAAGTTAAAGAAAGAATGAGACTCTATACTCTCGTTGGATTTTGAGCATGGCCTGAGTCCTGAAAACGACGTTGTTTATTTCATTTCATTTCCATACATCGAGTTGTCAAGTAAGTAGGTTTATTAGTAAACAGTTTGTAATCTGTCATTAGTTTTCGAGATGAGTTGCAGCCTAAGAGAAATTTCACCGAATCAGATTGATATACATTGTCTATAATTTCGAAAGAATTATCGAGATCAAAAAAACGGAGGTACAACCTCTAAAGAAAAAGTTTCTTATGCTTTCGAAATTTAATGTTTTCTACTCCTATAATATAATATAATATTATATCAACATCATAAATCTTTGAATAAGTAAGTTAATTCAGAGATTTTTAAGTTTTCATCTAATGATATTCTAAAAAACAAATTATTTCTTTCGAGAATTAAAGAAGAATTAATACATATGAATTTACATAAAGTGCTAACAAAGAGCAAGATGCGAGAAAAGGAGTTCTCCTAAAAATGAAAAGAATGAATTGAAGTTTTAACTTCTGCGATATTTGTGGAGGCTTACAATCAAAAAATGAACAATGATCAAAAAAGGCACAAGTTGAAAGTGACCAATGAAATGAGAATTCATTCAATAATCAGGAGAGATGAAAGTGAACTCAAACGACAATTAGAAGATTCGAAAAAGGAAAACTTTTCCTGGAAATAAAATTTCGAAAAAAAATCAATTAAATTAAATGTTTCTAAAATTTTATTTTGGTTCTGTTTTTGTAATAGTGTCTACTTATATCATTAAATTCGTATTGAGTAATGGAAACATGTCATGTCGTTAATAACCAATTTGAATGCTCAATTCATTCTATATTTTAATGTACAATCCTTATGGTAACCGTACACAAAGTATTTATAGAAGCACCTGACCATTAGTCGCTGTCTTTAATAAACTTTAGTTGATAAAATATATATTAATGTTCCGAAATTCAAGTTTTGTTCAGTTTTAGTGTGTAATATCATACATGATACTGAAAAACAAGTATTCACATAGGAAGAAATACTTCCCTAAAATCAATGAAATTTTAAAGAAAATAAAATTTAACTAAATGATTCCAAAAATGTTTTTATACAATGTTTGTGATATCATCAACTTCAGTTCATAATGATACATGTTAGTGAATCAGTTACATCATCTAGGGGCTCTTGTTGGCCTTTCTAGTGAAAAAGTATTTTTTCCAACACTGTCGCTACTACTTCGCCAATGGAGTCTAGAATTTCTATCGATATCACTATCAAAACTATCATTCCAAAATTTCTTAATGTATCTACTGCATGAAGACATGACAAATATAATATTATATTACGATTGCTTTACATCGAAAAGAAAACTGACCAACATACCAGTGAAACAAACCAAAGGACTATTATTTAATTTTTACTCTTTGCAAAGTTAAGTTAGCTGTTAGTTCATCAGAGTTTCAAACGGAGTTTAACTGATCAACCGGTTGATTTTCTACAGTTGACTCAACCGATGATTCAAACGGCGGTTGAACGTTAATAATACAGAATTGGTAGTTGACGAGAAGTTCAGGTTCAACCGTGGGTCAACTGAATTTTATAATACCGGTCCTGAGTAAACCGTAGAAAAACAGCGCCACTTCGCCGGTTGAAACTCTGAAGAGGTGACAGCTAACCTCATTACACTTCAGAAGAATTAATCTCATTGTAAGTTTCAGTCGAGCCTTTTGTTTAAAATAAATCCATTTATCCATAGTGATATCATTTTTTCGAACTTCGAATGATGGTAGTTATATGAGAAGAACTTGAAAAACTTCTTATGATGCTGTCTTATGCTAAATAAGACTGTACAAATTCATTCATTATGACCCCTCTGGAAATTCTGAACCCTCCTGACCCCTCCCTTATTTTCAAAAGCTAGTGTCCCGTGTCCCCACTGCTTCAACCTACGCAGTCAAGCTTATAAGTTATTTCGTTCAGAAAGTATGAGATTCACGATAGACCAGCGATATCACAATAGACGTTTTCGGATTCTTACTCGGGTTAACCTTCGCGTTCATTACCTAACCTGAACATCCTACGCGTGTTCGGAAAGTACTATTATTTTAAGTACTGTAAACTCGATCACTGACTCAGGTTGATCTATCGTAACCCTACACAACAGCAGGGTCGTAGAGTCACCGCATGAGCACTGCAGTTCAATTTCGTATTTAAGAAAGGCGGAAATGAGCCTTCTACTCTTTTCTTAGTAATTTCATATATTCTATTCCTAAAAATTATGGAAAGAGAAGAGAATTAGACTCAGTGTAAATGTGTGGTTTCATGAGCCGAGAAAATAATGTGAAACTTCTTCATAACTTTGTATCCAGATCTTTCTGCGTTAAAGCTGAAGCCTTCTTTACTTCTTTAATATAGATACTCAAAGATAACATTGAACATGGGAGGGCACACCAGAAATTATAACAAAGAATTTACAGAAGCCAATAAATCCAAGCAAAGCTAGAGATAATCCGAAAATAAACTGAGACTGAAAAATAAATCTATAAAATATTTGGTTATGTTATTGATACGACTGTCACTTCAAATCTTAAAACTGATGTGTTCGTGAACTCAGAAACCGGGTCCGTATCCGATCAGTGCCGTCACGTGACCCAATGGATCGGGCTAGTAAAGGTTGACGCTCACTTGGACGAGACGAGACTAAGCGAAGAGTTGTTTTCCGCAGGCACGATTTGCACTGAATCAAATGGGTAGACGCTCACTTGGGAGGCGCGAAGCGAAGATCAGAATCGTTAGGCGCGAGGCAGATTAGACGCGCACTGGGACGAAGCGAAGCGGTCGGAAGGAACGCGTCGTTTCCGCTGGGATCTTTTGCATTGAAATAAATGGGTAGACACGCACCTAGGAGACGCGAAGCGAGGATCAGCGAGGCGGCGAGTCGTTGGTCGCCAGGAAGATCTTTGGGGCATGTGAGCGAAATTTTTCGAGGCGGCAAGTAGGTATCCGACGGCGGGAAGTTCGGCGCGCTGTATTTCCAATTTTGTACTCGAATTTTGTCAATGGGGAAATACACAGTTATTTTTGAATTTGTGTGAAATGAGTTTGTTTTAAATGGCTCATGAGAGTGTTGGTTAGAATTTTCTCGATTGAGATCTGGAAAAACGAAATTTATATACAAAACGAACAACCTTAATGTATTTTGTACAACTGTGAATGTGAATTCAAATCGTCTGAAGGATAGGTATTTTATTATGTAAATACAACAACATATTGAGGAACCCTTCTTCCGAAGAAATTAAAATATCTGATATAGAATTGGAAAACTGTGGAATAATTCCTTTGAGGGATATATGATATGCAAACATTGAACTGTCGATTACTACTTGCTTTGTTTTTTTTTAATCGGTTGAAGAGAAAATAAGCATTTCGTATCAATTATTTATATTTAATTGTATTCCTGGATGAAGAACTACGAGGATTTCATTGGAAAATTCCCAATTAAAACATGATCATGACCAAAACACGATTCTTACAAATGTTTCATGGCTGACCAAGGCCGTAGCGAGGGGGGGGTCCGGACCCCATTGGACCCGAAATTTTTCTGAAGTACAGGACTAGAAAAATTGTCATTGTGTCATTCGGTGGACCCCCGAAATTTTTTTCTAGCTACGGCCTTGTGGCTGACCATACCCAAAAATAACTAGGGACAGCGCCAGAGATTTTACCGCCCCGGCAAAAGTATATTCAGAATAAATTGAATATAAATTAGTCTGATTTGAAGCTTATACAGGTAAACGGTATGCAGCAAGGTAATATAAATTTTTCGATATTGGCGTAGGAAAAGTATTTTTTCTGAAATCACCAGAATGAAGGAATTAGATTAATACTTAATTTTTTCAATCGGTTAAAGAGGAATAAACATTTCGTATCAATGATTTTATATATAGTTTTAAAAAATAACTCTCGGTTTTTGTCACCCTCCGCTTCTCGTTGGAAGACAACATAACCTCGATCTAAAATCTAGTACTTTTTTCCCTTGTATAATACATAATTTTTTTCTGTGACTAGAAAAATTACGATGGAAAGAAATATAACTTTTCACGAAATTAATCCGGCAGAAAAGTGAGTACTTTTTTCCCGGATATATTATATACACTCACTTTTTCCCGGGGAAAAAGTAATTTCGAGAAGAAAAGTTATATTTTGTAACTTGCCAACAGAGATAAAATGTCGAATTTTTTCCACGTCACATATTTTTTTCATTCCTATATGAAGGTGGGACGACGAAGCTATAAAACAAGATTATGACCAAAAACACGATTCGAACAATAGCTCTACCCTTGTTCATTCGGGTAGTCAGCATGCAGCATGGGTAATAAAAATTTATTGCGGCCCAAAAATAGGGGGAATTTCTTCCGATGGCTGATCGTCGCATCGCTTCGTCCAAGTGCGCGGTCCCAGGCGAACTAACGCGTCGCTTAGTCTCGTCTCGTCTCGTCCAAGTGAGCGTCAACCTTAACCCTGTTGAAGTCTCGGAAACGCCTATTATAAACAAGCATTGAAAGCCTGCATTGAATAATGATATTCGCAATAAAAACACAATACTGTCGAGGAAAATTCTAATCGATCTATCACCAGTTTTCATCTGTTTTCATCTCATTTCTATGAGTTAGGTCAACGTTCAAACAAAGACATTTGCTCTCTTGGTTCTGGTCGTAGGGTTGCTATATGTCAGGATAAAGCAGGGCATAGTCAGGATTTTTGATTACGTATCCGGCCAAAATATAAGGTGTCTGGCTTGTCCGGATTTGGTTAGGCTTTTTAATTTCGAGATTGTTTGTTAGAATTCTTGACTATTTGTCAGTATTACTCTGCTGTCACAGGGCATAACTCAAACGATGAAAGATCTTGGTATATCAGCAATAGTAAAAAAAACATATCAACTGGTGACATGTGATACTGTTGCTAAAATGTTGGTTGTACAATTCAATTCAAAACACAGTTGAGGATTTTTACAACTGCATTTTGAAATTAACTTAATAATCTATCTAATCTAATAAACTGGTACAACAAAAAATAACCATTTTGGTGCAATTGTTTGTTTTCATTGCTCTAACATAATAGCGATAGGTTTATTTTATTCATATATATATTACATTTCGAGATTGTTTGTTAGGATTCTTGACTATTTGTCAGTATTACTTTGCGATCACAGGGCATAAATCAGCAATGGTCAAAAGAACGTATCAATAGGTGACATGTTGATACTGTTGATAAAATGTTGGTTGAACAATTGAATTCAAAAGACATTTAAGGATTTTTACAACTGCATTTTGAACTTAATAAGATTCAAGAAAATATTTTCATACAATTGAATGGAGAAGAAAGAAAGATATTATATTATATTTTCATACAGTTGAAAGGGTATTTATAGATATAAATACCCTTTCAGTCCAAAGAAAAAGTAAATCTTCCTTTCTTTTCCATTCAATGGTATGAAAATATTTTCTTGAATAAAACCAAATTCGGACCAAAACTAGTACAACAAAAGAATAATTAATTTGGTGCAATGTTTGCATTTATTGCTCTAACATAAATAGCCATAGGTTTGTTTTTATTCATAGGTATAGATAAGAATTTATGAAATTTATCGCGATAATCGAAAAAGTTGGATTTTACTTACATTTTTCATTCGACTCATCAATACTGAGATACAATATTCTGAATAATGTAAGGTGTCAAGGCTTTTTCCTACAAAATGTCCGGCCAAACTGGATGGTCTGTCTGGTTTTTTGGTTTGGCTCCTCTTAACTGCGACGCACATTTTATTTTAGATCGAAAGCTTTCTCTTCAGAGTAAGTTACAACCTTTCCCACCTCATGATATCCTGGCCAAAATTTCATTATCTCAACACGTGGTTGATCCACATCCATTCTCGTCTAAAATCCCATAACAAGACCTTTTTTATTGTATCGCTTCAATCAATACCAACAATATGAAAACTATTGAAATTTTGATTATTATCTATGCCTAGAGGCCAAGAGGACATTCTCGTCGAAAGACCACGCCATAGCTTCCTCATCGAAAAAACCTTTTTCTTTTTGGTGATCTATTTTGAATTGAAGTATGCAAGCTATCCTCTGATTTAAACGTTTCTTCACAAATATGTATAACAATGGATTGGTTGCCTTTTGAATTATTTCTTTTTTCTGCTTCGATTTCGTGAGGGCATATTATATATAGGAGTACAGGCTTAACATCTTCAACAAATCGATTTAATACGTCTACCATAACCTGTCAAAGAATAAGAAATATTCTCAGTAGATGTATGTAAGAAAATATGTAGTATAACCATTCTATAAAGAATATACATTGGTATTAACATAGAGCATCTTTCATTCTAAAATCTCTTTTGGTATCTACATTTCTTGTCTTGTGCAGAATCTGAAAACTCTTTCATTTCATAATAACTAGCTCGAAAAGCACAATTTAGGTAAAACTTTTATGATTTGGTTTTTATAAAGTCACAAATTAAAATTTGCATTTTGGTATGACAAAACCTATTTAATGAACCTTTATGACCACCAAACTAATATAAGAATCGGAAATGTAATAAAACACACTATTCATTCCAATCCAATCTTCGGCGATCGATTTCGGAATTTATATCAAGCCCAGCTGAAAGCTGAAAGTACACTAATGAATGTAAAATATGTATTTTTATTTAGCTGAGAGAATTTATTTAATCTATAAAATATTAATTAATCATAATACTTTCTTTCCTATTCAAGAATCCATGTTTGGGATGTTTCCACTTCTATCCGAATTTTGACACTTTTGAGAATTACGACCTTCTTCAACTCATGATAACCTGGCCCAATTCCATTATCTGAACACGTGGTTGATTTTCTGACATCTGTTGATTGAAGTCGTTTCGTCAATCCCCGAATTATTTTTACTTAAAGAAAGTGAAAATTTCGATTCAGGGGATCTAAAAATTGAATTTGTGAATGCTTTTTGCACATGTTGAGTG
>CM024247.1:27225170-27419073 GCA_013421045.1 Propylea japonica | reverse complement strand
GGCCGGATAAATTCGGCATCGTTGATATATTTTACGTTTGACAGCAAATACTGACAACTTCAGATATATAAACAAACTCTGACTATGCGCTCAAACTTTCGTGAACGGACTATAAATAACGTACAACTCAATTCAAACCTTGACATGTCTCGGAATTTTTTATAGTTTTCTAAAATAATGACAAAGAATTTCATTCCATTAGTGGTTTCCACACTGTATGATGATGATAATGTTAAAATCATGGAGGTCCTTTACCTCCATGGTAAAAAACATCTGGATATAGATAAAGTATGATGCATGTAACATCGATATTTACCATCTACAACTTTTTTCATCATTTGGAACATGTCCTGGACTAGCAGCATCCTTCTTTAGTATTCGCTGGATTCCGTATCCACTGTAGTAATAATCCTGTAAATCTTCTGCATATTCTAATAATTCTAGCTGTTTCTTAGTAAACACGGAGCACAGGGGTGATGGATCATTCAAGTACCTGAAAAATAATGATATAATGATAATTTCATCAATTTGGTAGAACCAGATATTGTCCTGATAAGTAGTATTTTTGAATTTTAGAAATTATTCTCGAGGACATTGACTACTACTACTGAGTTATTGATATTTTATCCTGTTCACAACCTCAAACTGCGAATCGAGCCAATATCTTCTTAAAAGCAAAACGGAAAACTGAATCATCAATTGTTTGAGTAGAATGAGTTCAATAGTTCAAAGCGCCATTCCACTTCTCTAGCCATTGATTTCATCATCATCATCTCGAAAAAGAACTCTAGGTTAGGTCGATATTTTCGTACGAAAATGATCTTATAAATTGTATTGTATTGAATAATTTTGTATCGTTTTAGACGAACAACGCAATATTAATTGTGTCTCGAAATATAATTTTTTTCATCTGAAATGATATTTTCGTTGAAACTGATATTTTCCCATTCTCATAACTTTCAATATATGCCAAAGGGTATTAAATTTGATCATAGATTAAAAAAACAACAATTGAACAGTTTTTTGTCCAATTGCCTTCTCCAAAACACAGAATATTTTATTCCTTTGTACCCTATGTATCGTTACAACAGCTGCTTTCCAGTCAGTTGCGTAAATCCTGGGACTTGACGCAAAAAATTACCGGACAAACGATATGATTAAAACTAGAAATGGAACCATTGAGTCGATTTAATACATTTGCGAAATATTCCCCTGACTCATCCCATCTGGCTTTTTCCACTACAAAATTTATGATATTTACAATTTACCTACTTATTCACATCAAATTATGAAATATAATCGAACTATATCCTCACGAAAAATGCAAAAAACAGGGAATTACATTTTGATCTATTTTTATATTCTGGTTAGCAACAAGAAGGAGTTACTTAGATTTTATGCTGTTTTCAATATCGAGTTATTGTCCGCATTGGTCGCAGTCAATAAAGGTAGTTTTTTCGATTTCGAAATTTTGATTTCTCAAAAAAAGCAGTTTTTGACCAAGTAATAAGTCTTCTCTGCTCGCCAGTGTATTATGAGCCATTTTATTCATGGACCGAATTTTATTTGATTTCAGATCGTTGAGTCTAACCTCATTAGGGGAAGGTGGAGCAAGATGGGGTACCCCAAAATCTTTTAAGCAAAGATTAAGGAGAAAAAGATAGGAAACAGAACTACTACGATTATGTTAGCGTCATCTATGTGTTAGGATTAAGTACTAAAATTCAGGAGAATGGGTAAAATCAAAAATTGTAGAGGCCAAAACAAGGACATTTGAAAACATTGCCACGATTGCACGTGGGTAACCTCTTCGTTTCGTGGCTTCATTTTATTGGCGTTCGTATTGTGTTTGTGCTTATCTATTTTTTGTGTGCTTCTTTTGAAATTCAAAATGGTTTATGGAGCACACTGTATGGTGTGAACTACAAAATGATCAAAGGCCAATCCTGAATCTGAGAAAATAGAACGAAGGTATTGAAACTCGCATCATGTATCTTGTTTCTCCTTGCTTTTTGATTTCAGTGCTCTCAAATGGATTTAGTTTTTTGGGCGAAGAGATATTGATCTCATCAGCTGTATAGAATGTGCGGTGAGCATTTTTCTACAGATCAAATGAAAACTAATGGAAAATCCCTATCCTGTTAGAATTTATATTTTCAAATGTGGTCATTTTTAATTGTTTTGATAATTCGGTAACTGATATGTAAGAAATTATTGATTCGTATTCAATTTCATTTAACATTTTTTGTGAGTAATGATTTTGATAAAAACTTTTGGCAATACAATTTCGCATTTCATTAATATCATTTTTTAAACAATGTTGAGATGACAAATAAAAATCCTGATTACGAAGCAAATAACTAGCTTTTTTATCGATCAGGGTGTTTTTTTCAAGCTCGACGTCTAAATTAATGTGATACGTAGGAATAATTTAATTTAATTCAGCGCTCATTATGACAGTTTTCTGTATTGAACAATTTATCCTTTTCAGTACCATCTATGTGTCAGACTCAATCAACCAACCGAAAAACGTAGTCGAAATTTAGTACTAGAGTTGTAGGGGCGTTTCCTATCCTTATTTTTTTTTATCTTTGCATTTTAGCTGAACATTCTAAACCAAGACTGTTACACAGCTACATGTAGTCAACATGCCTCAATCAGTTACATAATGTCGCCGGAGTAATGGGTCAAGTTTTTGCTTGATCGCATGACAAATATTTTGCTATCAGTTCAGAATATTCTATTTTGATACTAGACTCTTGAAGAGACAGTGTAAATGAAATGTTTAGATAACGATCAGTTTTTAGGCTTATTGTAACCGGTTTTTTTAATGTGAAAGTTTGGTTATAATGATCGAAATAGCATGATGGGTTTCTCGATTATGAAACTCCCCATCGCCCTATTTCATTCATTTTTCTTCTTTATGTATTATTCTTTCGTTAAACCTTCAGAACATTGTTTTTATTTAGCATTTGTTCCAATCTTATCTTAGTAGTAGTTAATTCAAAAAAATCTGTTACTCTTTCCACAAAGTATCAGTTCAATTCTCAATCCCCTGTCTTACCCCACCTTCTCCACCAATTATAGATATTTAAGAAGAGAAAAAGAACTCTTACTAGTACCAACTGCGCAATAACGGAATCAATTTATTATACATACCACGCTTTTCATATCGGCACATATCATACATGTTTCGTATGACAACTTCGTCACCAGTATAACGAAAACCTAATCGTTTGAAGACATCCCTGACCATCTGAAGGTAATCTGGCCTCTTCTTGAACCTTCATATTCACTGAATGTGTAAGGGTTGTTTTCCACTTTCTCTCATTATTGTTTGCATTGATTCGTGGCTTAATTGTAATATGTAGATTAATTCATTCGAAAAGGAACTCTTTACATTTGCGCTTAAACTATAGGAAAATGTTTTCATGATATCAATAGTAGTAGAACAATATTCATATAAATAGATTGCATGGAAGTAATGAATGTTGTGGGTAGATTATTTGTTCTAAAAAGATTCTCAACGCGGATGGGAAAACTAGGTGAAGTAAACCATTTCATTCAATTTTTCAGGATTCTGATACGTGTGTTTCGGTCTTATGACCACTCTATGAACTATTGAACTATGAACTACCATTGCCTGGCAACGAATATTAATATCCTTACTTAGAACAGTCTCGTTTACCTATTTAATATCATTGTTTAAAAATTCAGACAATGTTAATACCTACGTCGCGTCAGTTCGAGTCCCAACTAAGTTTCACTGAAGTTTTTTCATAAATTCATCTAGAATGTTTGGAAATACAATAATTTAATTAATTCGACTCTAGGACTCAAAACAATTTTTTTTATTATTTCAGAGGTCTGAACGAAACATTTGAATGATTGTATTGACGAAACCGTTCGACATTTTACAATTCTGTTTTCATATTCGTGATTGATAATTACAGTACAATCGCACAAAATATCATCCATTTCGGGTGAAATTTTTTTATCACTGTAAACATGTAAAAGAATTTTGTGTTCGATTTTTGAAAAAAAATTTTCACAGAAATTCTAAGAAAATTGTGTTTACTCAGATAATAAAAATCAATTTGACAACCGAAAAAGAATTAGGAACATTGCAGGTTTTCCGCCACTTTTCGGCAACTTCTCTGAATAGAGGACCCAAAAATACTGAGATTTGACCAAAAACCGTTACTTAAAGTGTTATACATAACTGGCCACACTCATAAGAATCTTGCTAAAAAAGGACGTTTAACACCCTGTACCTCGCTTATGCTTCGAAAAAGGGATATATTGTATAGGGCAAAAATTATTCTCCCGATGTCCTCTACACAAAAATAGGTACATGTTTGTCTAGTTTATGATGATACTCCCTGTATATATTGCTAGTCCTCTTAATAAAAGCAGCAATACCGAAGCACTTAAAATATATTAGGTTGATAGCTCTGTGGTCTGTATAATTTTCTGCTGAACGAATTCTTCAGCGAAGATAAAAAGCACCTTATAAAATACGTTATACCATTGTTTAGGAAAAAACAATGGTAATACTTACCAAAATTCTTTCAGAGAGATCTGTGTTCGCTCGCACGTTAAAAGATTTACCATAATCGAATAGTCCCTCGATGTAAGCTTGATAAGTATCATGAGGTTTGTAGGTACTCATGTCATACTGGAACTGCAGATGATATAAAGTTAATAACGAAAAGAGAGAATCACAATATCTAAAATGATATGAATGATGTGATATCAACAATCACAAATACAAATATTGGAGAAAATATCCTTCAGAGGATAAGTAGCTTTCAAAAGAATTTGCTCAAAATGAGAGTAATATTTCAATTTTTTCGGTTGCTGCCATTGAGAATGAATATTATAATGCATGAAATTAGTTAAAAAAATTAATCTTGAGTTAGGATAGTATATGGTCGAAATTTTGAAGATCTTCGAAAAAATACGACCCTTGGTGTAAGTAAACACTAATCAATTTCATCCCAGACAACTTCTCCACATGAAGTACTACCTGAGATGGTACCTACTCATCTAATATTTGAGACTATGTAGTTCAATGGATGTAAGATCGGAGCCCAAGCAAAAACAGACTTGACTATCTTCGAATGGGACAAGTTAGCTCTGACTATAAATAGTTGCATATGATCTTTCTGAAAAACTAAGCTAGCTTACTTATAATATGCCACCTTCAGCTTTGTGTAAGGCATTTCTGATGAATACTTGAAATTATATTAATCATATCAGTCCCAACAAAAACACATTTTGCTGAGTTTTCAATTTGAAATAGCAAGTAAGTTTACATTTTGCAATGCAATATAACAATATTTGAAATTAAGTGTATTCGAGTATGTTTGATGTCAGTACCTACATTAGGCCTCTTCAAATATTTTCAGTTCAAAGTATCGTAAAAGTAACCACATTTAAATTCATTAGCTCTTTACTGTAAAGTTCTTCAAATGCAAAAGAAAAAGTCTACAAAACTAACAGCGTTATTGATAGTTTTCATCCGTGTCTTTGGAGCTCTGAGAGAGCTCTAGATTAGGCACTAGTTATGACCAACGACCTGTTTTATACAGGGTGTTACCTAATAGTATGTCACAACATAAGGGATGAATCTACGTATAATTTCAAGAAAATAAGTCCATATAAACCTGGTCGGCGAAAGCTTCGTTACGGAGCTACAGGGTGTTGAAATTTCCAAAACAAAGTTGGGTTTTCTTCAAAACTCCTGCAGTTTTGAGATAGTCAGTCCAAATTTGAAATGCGAGCTATTTTCAACTGTCTCCATCATTGCACGCCCTGAATTTTAATTAGAATCTACGGGTCATTTCTTTTCCGGAGAAATGGTTCCTTTTTCCCTCTCAATCCTTTGTGCTACGCCACTGATCAGCGTGAAATCAATTTTTAATATCTTCGTTCAATTCAAAAACTTTTTGACTCTTGTAATTTTTTCGTATCTCTAACCGTTTTCGAGGTAAAAAAATTATTGAACGATTGTATGTTGAATTGAATAATCTAAAGTTGAGTCTCAGATGACGAGCTATCAAAATAAATGCAAATTTTGGGCATACCTATCGAGTATTTTTATTATTTTTTTAACAAGCGAATAACAAACAGTTAGAGATACGAAAAAAATACAGGAGTCAAATAAGTTTTTAAATTGAATGAAGGTATCAAAAATTGATTTCACGCTGATCAGTGGCGTACCGCAAAAAAATTTGAGAGGGGAAAAAGGAGACATGGATGCGGAAAAAGAAAACACCTGTAGATTCTAGTTAAGATTCAAGGAGTGCAATGATTGGGACTATTGAAAATAGCTCGCATTCCAAATTTGGACTGAATATGTCAAACACTGCAGGAGTTATGAAGAAAAAACAATTTTTTTGGAATTTCAACACCCTGTAGCTCCGTACTCCTTACAACTAGGAGACTCTATTTTGAGTTTGAACGAGCCATAAATCGATTAGGGTATGTTTATAAAACCAGAATGCAAATGCACTCACTATAAAAATGAAAAATGATTTATATGATGACAATCTTTAACAGAATAACTTACATTATAATAATTATCCCTATAAACCTGATTGAGGATGCTGGGATATCTGCTTTTATATCTCCTGGCTAAAAATTTGGCATCCTCAATTCCTTGGGAAGTCAAAACTTTCTCGCGATTTTCACTGAGAGTATCATTCCATCTCCACCTGAATGAAAAAGTGTCATAATTATTTTTGATGATATAATTCACAGTAAGTACGCTAAAAGATAATTCATGAAGCTCATTTTCACGACAAAGGGAATGTTTTTGTACATTCGAATGAGTTGAACTAATTCCGTGATCTTATTAAGCCATATAAGGGACAGTTAATAATAGAAACCTCCAACCATCGTTATGAAGTGAGTTTCAATCCTACTTTTCAAATTTATTTAATCATTGTCTTATTACCATTAGCCAGGAAGAATGTGATCTTAGACATCATTTCATAAGATTCTACGTTTATCTATAATAAAACCTATTCTAATAACAGTAGTAGTATTTTGTACTTATTCTGATCCTCGATATGCCCGTAAAAAAATTTTGAGAAAAACCCAGAGCCGGAGCTTTTGAGCGCTCGTTCATTGGTGGAGTATTAAGACTATTATCTCGTTATTCTATATGGGACTTGAGATTGATACCAAATATATAAATGCAGAATCTCAGCACAATCGGAATTATATTCTGGTAATTATTCAGAAAATGAGATATGTAAAAATAAAAAATTGAAGAAAATTAATTCTATGGTTCTGATGATGCGATCCTTTCGAAATTTTTCATGAACATTCAGTATATCAGTCTACATTCACAAAATGGATTTCACTCGAAACGGATATTCTGTTATGGAAATATATAGATTCTTCTTTTCAATATTTCAATTGAATTTTCCATGGTTCTGTGGCCACAAAGATTTGCATGAACATTTAGTATATCAACTTCATTCACAAAAAAAATTTCACCTGAATCGGATATCCTGTTATGGAAAATATAAAGATTCGTTTTTTCGATATTCCCTTTGAATTTTCTATGGTTCTGTCCAACACTATGACCACACAATTGCATGAACATTCAGTGTATCAATCTTCATTCACAAAATAAATTCCACTCGAATCGGATCATTCCATCTTCTTATGGAACTATAAAGTTTCTTCTTTTCAATATTTCAATTGAATTTTCTATGGTTTCTATGTACACTATGGCCACGAAATTCTGCATGGGGCTCATTATGAGCATCTTGCATTTGGCCTCAACATTTCATTCCGATTGGTTTCGTTTTGTCTGAGATATCGAGAAACAAAAATTTGGAATGACCATATTTTATGAAACATCCTGAACGGTATGGCTGGTTAATGAACTCAACCGAGGCATTTGGTATTCGAACTAAAAAAAAATCTCAAGTCTCTAGGAAAATCCCTTCGAAAGTTATTATGCTAAAGGCGGTACGGACGGACGGCCGGCCGGCCGCACAAGCAGAATTGAGTTTGACGACGGATTCTTCATCAGGGAGTCGAGCCCTATCGTTTGAAACGATTTTCACCTGGAAATTCGAAAATCACAGACATTTTGGCAAAACTATATAGCACTCGTTTAAGTAGAACTGGCGCTCAAAAGTTGAAATATTTTCCCTCAATCGCCAAAAAAAAAGAGGAGTTTAAGAATCAATTAACAGTATTCCTGTTGAAAATAATGTTCACTAATCTCTAAATCGAAAATGTAGGACGAGGATTAGTGCAGAAGAAAAAAAATCAAAAATTAACCTTCGGAGCAGATCCAAATCTTGGTTACACAATTTTCCTTTGTAAGGGAATGATCTCCGTTCGTCGTAGTTCTTCAATATTTCAATCCTTAGATTTTCCAAGCTTCTGAGCCTTCTTATTTCTTGCTGTGTTGGGGTACTGGTACCTTGTCTATTGATACTCCAGATCAGCGACGGAGTGCATTCTGAAAAAGGATTTGTTGAAATAATTCTGATTTCTGATTTATGACCGTCTGATGAGAATTATTGGGTTAGTTTCTAAATAGTTAGTTAGGGGTGATACTAATCTGATAGTTGAGGTCAATAGTCATGGCAAATGGGTATAGCCGGGTTTCAATGGTAAATCTGCCCTCGGCCTTTTCGATTCATATCGATTAGTCATTGAAAGAAAATAATTCAGCCAACTCTTCATCTTTTTATCTCTAGCTATTTTTGAGATTTCTTTAAAAAACACTTTTTCGATTTTATGTTTTTCTCTCTTGTGAAATCCAAAATTTTCGACTATTGATTTTTCTCTTGATTTTTGCATTTAAAGGAATAGTCGTTTAATTTTTCAATACATATCAGATCAGCTGAAAAATCGAAAAAAAAAATATAAAATTATAGTCGTTTGTTTTTCGTGTTCTTCAAAAGTGTTCACCGCCATTTTTTGACATAAAAAGTCAGATCGTCAACTGTTGTTTTCACTGATATTATTCAGGGAGCCAATATGAATACAATGGCACCAAACTTAGATGGATATCTGCTGAATCATAAAATTCAAACAGTTTTAATTTTTTTTCCAAATGTCCCACCAATTTAAAAAATGTTAAAAATTCCATGGTATGAAGGACCAAAGAAGACATTTTATGTCAAAAAATAGTGGTGGACACTTTTGAAGAACACCAAAAAACAAATGACCATAATTTAATTTTTTTTCTAAAAATCGATTTTTCAGCAGAAACTTTAATTATAACAAAAAATGGCAAAGAATTAAGAGAATAAATCACCATTCGAAAATTTTGGATTTCACAAGAGAAAGAAAATGAAATCGAAAAAAGTGTTTTCGCAGAAATCTCAAAAATGGCTACAGATAAAAAGCTGAAAAGTTAGCTGAGTTATTATCATTTAACGCCTAATCGATCCCCTCAATATTAACCATTTAAACCCGGGTATACCCTTTCATAAGTATTAATTTTTCAAATATTTTCGAATATCACGATGACTTACTTGTATGTTATTGATTTTTATTGTTATGAAGTAAAAGAATCGAAAACAATAGGCTCAAACATTTCTGTAATTAGTTATCAATGAAATTGACGAACTGTATTTAAAGTACCAATCTAATTCTGGCAAGAAAATGAAATTGCGTAGGAGCATAACTTTTTCACGTTTCAGGTTTACAACCTGGGAACCTAAACAAAAATCGCAAAAGAAAAAAACTGAAACAATATTTTTCTGCTATTGAAATGAGATCTCACTTTGTTCTGACGCTTTAATCGAGAGAAATGGGCATTCTGGAATGTATCGATTACGACAATCACTCAATCTTATAATTTAGCTCAATTCGCAGTGTTGACACGTATCCTTAGTCTTTCATTGTACAGGTTGAAAGGTCTATAAAATTGAGAACCAATTTCGTGTTATTCAACTGTCGCTCAAAAAGAATGCCGGTGAGTAATACAAGACTGAATCATGTCACATATTTTATTCAGATAGAAAAGGTTCAGTGTGATTGACATCTTGAACTTCTCGTGACTCCAATTTATTTCAAAAATATTTCGATTCGAGTGTCAATAAAAATGAAACGAACTAGATAATTTACTGGGACGTCTTGGTTTGGTTTTCTTCCAAAAACAATCTGATATGCAGTTTTACTCCCAAAATACAAAGAAGGATTTTCATCAGTCCTGTAACAATACTCTTCACAAACTTGTCATTTGGATCAGCTTGGTACCCAAATTGTTGTCCAGATCCAGTCTCATATGGTCTACCTTGCTGGTCATAATCAGGTCTACTTGATTAAAACCATTATTATTCCTATTCTGGTTGTTATATTGGTTTTGTTGATTGTATCTGTTATTGGATCATTTCTGTCATATGATTATTGTTGTAATTGTTATATCTGTTATCTTGATTATAGTTTCACCTCCCGAAACGTTGTATCTGTTGTAGGCATCTTGATTGTTGAACCTTTCGTTATTTCTGTAATTTGGGTTCAAATCAGATCCAAGATTATAGGTATAGTTCGTGTATATACCGGTTATATTGGTCCTGATTGTATCTGCTGTTTGGGTCGTTGTATCTATTATAAGGATCGTTATATCTGCCACCAGATTCGTTGTTTTCGGTTGTAAGGATCATTGTATCTATTACCAGAGTCGTGTTGTTTCTGTTGTAGGGATCGTTGTACCTATTGCCAGAGTCGTTGTTTCTGTTGTAGGGATCATTGTATCTGTTACCAGGTTCGTTGTTTCTGTTGTAGGGATCGTTGTAACGATTTCCTGACTGATTGTATCTGTTTGAGAATCGTTATATCTGTTGAATCATTATAACGATAATACTGATCATTATTTCTATAATTTGAATCATTGTTTCTGTTATACGGATCGTTATACCTGTTATTGGGGTCGATCTGTTATTATGATCTTGGTTGTATCTGTTATTCGGATCGTATCTGTTAGAATCTGAATTGTATCGGTATTAGAGTCATATCGACTGTCATAATTGTTCCTATCATTGTAACATTATTTTGTTCGTTGATGTACGGAAGTCAGGATTCTGATCCCCATAAAATGGGTTGTTTTGTGCCATATTCAGTTCGACAACGACTAAAAGCAGGCACACATTTATTGGCCTGAAGAATATGGATTCCGCCATCTGTAATGAAAAAGATAATTATTAATTTCTTTATGATTTATGAAATATCAATGAATTATAGTAATCAATATATAAAACATATTTGGATCTAATAAGCTATGAGAATTACCTTAGTTACTGTTAGTGATTGATGTCAAAACGAGAATAATTGAAATTTCAAATAGATTTTGGTTGAATTATTGAATTTGGCCTGTAAATAGTAAATATTGGTGGATAAACTTAAATTGTCGTTTCTCTATTTACAGGTAAATATGCTTTAATGTTGATTGAATTTGAGTTTTAAATAAAAACTCTATTACAGAGCAACACTTGGAGTTTTCTTACCAAATCAATATTCAAAAATCATATTATAAAACGACAATTTCGTTTATTATTCTCAATTGGATACCACACTAATGGAAAAGTTGAAGGTTCAATTCACTATTAGTGCAGCAGATGATGGAAAAGCAAACGTTTTATGCATAAAGCTCCATTACAACTGAAAGATGGTATAAGCTACAAAGTTCAAAAGAGTTTCAAAAAGCAGAGCTACATACATGTATTACATCCAAATCGGTCTATACAAATATAAAAAATACATTGAAAAGAAGAAACCAAAAAAGGAATGTATACATCAGGATAACTGAAGATATAAAGCAAGCCTATTGGGATACTGATGGAAATGTTATGATTGGAGGCCAATACCCAGAAGAATCATAGGTGATCAGCATGATGAATCGAATATAACTGAAAAATCAATTACAGATCAGGTGGTAAAGGCATTGGAATCCATGATCCATAATAAAAACTACAGTGAGAGACCCAATTTGAGGACATCGTCTGTGAAATTCGTATTGGAAAAATTTAATGGAAAGGGCAACGTTCATGAATGGCTCAATTCTTTCGAAAAAGAATGCTCAAGATGGGAAATCATGAAGGATGAAGAGAAATTGAATTTTAGAGATTTTCTTGAAAAATCCGTCTGGATTGGTATAGTGCAATGATAAAAACACAGTCTACAATCTAGTTGGGAAATCTGGAGAGATAGCTTCAAAGCATCATATGCAACAAAGGATGGCAAAATAGCAGGTATGCATTGTCTTTTAAATATCAAGCTGGATCATTATTAGACTATGCAGTAAAAAAAGAAAGGTTATTGCTGGAGGCTAGAAATATAAGGATCAAGGTATATGATTGATATCATAGTAGCAGGTTTACCAGATTATATTGTGAAAAATCGATAGAGAGGAGATGCTGGAAACAAAATATCTATTTGGTTGAATTATTGAATTGGCCTGTAAATAGTAAATATTGGTGGATAAACTTAAATTGTCGTTTCTCTATTTACAGGTAAATATGCTTTAATGTTGATTGAATTTGAGTTTTAAATAAAAACTCTATTTACAGAGCAACACTTGGAGTTTTCTTACCAAATCAATATTCAAAAATTATATTATAAATATACAATATGAATATGGTTTTCAGTTCAACATTGATTCCATGGAATTCTGAAACCATGATAGGTATTTCAATAATATACTATCATAGAAATAGCAGTCATCTACAATTTTGAACTGCTAACGAGGAAATACCTACATTTTATTTTTCATTATTGATTCAGACGAGGTTTCGTCCATGGACTATAAGACCGAGATATGAAAATTTCTAAAAGATTTTAATGGGCTTAGTGATTTCAGGTTTTCATTATTATTTTATTCCTCCATTTCTAGTGTTTTGGATTGCATTGCTGAGATTTTTTCGTGAAACTAAGAAAACCGTCAACTGCATTCCTCTGTTTTTTTTCTGTTATCGAGTTGTAACAGTTGATTTTAGTGCTAAGGATTTGAAACATGGAAATACAATTTCTTTCAATGGATTTTCTTGCTGAGTTAAAATTCGAAGTTTTGTTTTTTTATTGAAAACAACAGTCTTAAACGACTTAAAAAGTATCAACCTGCGCCAAGATATAAGATATTAGTTTTATTTTGCCAGGGGTAAGTCTATTTTCTAAGGTTTTCATTTACTCAGGTGAGTGTTTTATGTTTTACTCTGAATGTAATATTTCAATATGACAAAAAAAATCATCATTTCTTCTCCGATTCGAAAAATAAGGTTAATTGAAAATACTGGAGGACTATCATCTACATCCACCAGGGTCCAATAGGGATATAGTTTTTTCGAAAGTATTCAAGAATTCATTTGATCACATAAACAAGTCGTCATTGATCATAGTGAAAAAGAGTGATATCATCGATCGATACGTTAATCTCTTTGTTTACCATCTTGAATTTTAGTATCGTTCTCTATCACCTAATAAAATGGAGCCTTTTTATTCTATCTTGTGTCGATTTATGTTTCCTTTTCCTATCATTTAAAAAATAATCTTGCTCATTAGAATATATAAATTTATCGGGAACAATTTGCTTGTGTCGAATAAAAACGAAATATAAATCAGATTCTTCAGAGTTAAACTGTGTTTGCGTTCGAGGAATTTCTTTTTCAAAATCGTTCCAGAAATAATGATAAAGGCAGAAAATCTTCCGTGGGCAAATCTAGAAATAGTATCTCTGAAAAAAACAGTTATGCATTTAGTGGACCGAATGGTTAATGATTTGTGAGTATTGTTACCGTATTCTTATTTTCAAATAAAAACATATGCAGGTTTCACTTCAACTGACAATAGGATATTATGCAATGAGCGTATGATGATAGCTATTATCATATCTTATTACAGCCATTATACGCGAGAAGCATACTATACTTCATTCACGACTACTGAATATATTTCTTGAAGTTTTTAACACTTATTCGCGACCGTGATAGGACCCTTCTATTACAAGTGAGGAAAAAGTCAAATTGACTGTGAATAATGACTCTCATTATTCACTAGTTATTGATGGGTATTATTATGGCCGAGCAAACAAACGATAGTCATGGATAAAACATTCTTATGTCATACTGATTCGACTTTTTTCAGAATCAATGGGACTGAAAATTTCAAGGTGGGTGTGTGATCTGAAAATCTCGGTTGAATTTATTGATGATTTCTTGAATATTTCTGAAACTTAAGGGTTTTCCAATAAGAGGTGTTATTTTGAATAGCCCGTTATTTCGCTAGATGTCACGTTTGAAGCTGTCATTTTTTGACATTTGACAAGTAGAAACTACACCATTAATGAAAATGGAACGATACACACTTCAAAAACGCATTGAAATTATTAAAATTCATAGATATAAAAATGGCTTCTTCAACAAGCAAAATTGTCGCATCTGGTGCTCGGAAAAACAAGAATTATTGTTGAAAAGCTGCTCTATCCTCAACGTGTGACTGTTTGGTGCGGTTCATGGTCCGGTGAGATCATTGGACCTTATTTCTTGGAAAATGAGGCTGGAGCAACAGTTACCGTGAATGGATTGCGCTATCGAGAGATGAGTAATGATTTTTTATGGCCGAAATTGGATAGTATTGATCTGGACAACGTTTACTTTCAACAAGACGGCACTACGTGCCACACAAGCAACGAAACCGTTGATCTTTTGCGGGAAAAGTTTTCGGATCATGCTATCTCTCGAAGGGGTGATCACAATTGGCTACCGAGATCTTGTGATTTAACACCTTGCGACTTCTTCCCTTGGGGCCACGTGAAATAGAAGGTCTACGCCAATAGCGTCGATTCAAGATCTCGAAGATGGAATCCGTGAGGCTATCGAGGACAAAGGGCAGCCACTTTGTGATTTGGTTATGGGAAATTTCATTAAAAGGATATGGTCCTGTATGCGTGGTCGTGATGGTCATTTGCCTAATGTTATTTTCCACTATGAACGGCATAGCTTCTTCTTTATAACGAAATAAACACCCGATCATTTATATCGAAAATGGCATTTTTCTTTGAATGTCAAAATAACATTTCAGATATCCGAACTCTTCTTTTCGAATATTTCATTCGAAAACAAGAACGAACGAGAGCTATAGCTATTGAGGAGTTTTCGGAGTAGGTGTGTATGAATATTCCGGTCATATTAGTAGACCAAATCGTTCGGATAGTTCTCGAGTTATGATAAATATTATTTTTCTATACGACTTGCATGGAGTTTCGGGGAAATCTTCAGAATAGCGAATTTGATGCAATAATCTGAATATTCAATAATCAAGTGGCTGACAATATAGCAAAAATTTGAAATGTGCATATGTAGCGTCTATCAAATCGACCAGCGAACTTGTTCGCAAGAAAAAATTGGTTTGATCAGATAGATATTGTATCAAATATAGTCTTTATTCAGTGAAAAGACTGGTAGATATAGGTTCTTAATCTCTCATTCTCATCCTTAGAGAAGAATAGGTATATGCATAACAAATTTTCTTATGCCGATGATTACCAACAGGGTACCTATCACTTATGATGATCGTAATCAGGCATTACAAGATAGAGCTTATAAGTCTCATGAATCTCAGTCTGCGATACCAGCAATCCTTATGTTAAACAACACTTTTCTAACATGAATAATCAAATTGGAAATCAATAACAACCCTCATAGGTTTTTCCGCGGATCATGGCCGTCTTAGGAAGTACCTCATGTAGACGTGAATCGTGCGTGCGGAATCTAAGGAAAAGATGGTGTAACTACAGAATATCTTGTAACGGAAAAAAATTATTCAAAACTGATTGAACTCCGTGAATCATTGAAATTTCAAATTTATATAATAGGCCAAGCAATAGAGGTTTTTTACGTGACAAAAATACTACCTGAAATCTGACTGTGCAGTCATGCATTAGGTAGTTTCTACATATTTTTCATGATAAATTCCACTCCTGAATCGTCTTAGGTTTTTTTTGAGAAGTGAAAATAGCCAAAAAAATCAAAAATTTTGCTTTTTCGCTTATGAAACGTGAAGTATTGATCTGATCGAAAAGCTGTTGAGGCACTTTTTTAGAGAATTCAAAAACAAAAAAAAAATGAGAAGTGACACGTCTCAAGCGGATAATTAGTTTCCGAGAAAAGTCCAAAAACTGGAAAAAAACATCAATTTTTCGAAAATTCATAACTTGGTCAATTTCTGAGATGAAGCGTAGTTGCTCTGAATTTAAGTAGTTATTAACATATACTTTATTGGTGCACAATTACAAAGCTGTCGGATAAATAGTTTTTGCACAATCGCAGTTTTCCGAATTCGACGTACTTTTTTCAAGAAGGTCGTGATACTCGGCTACTTGTCGGATTTGAATTTTACAAAAAGCATTTTAAAGAAGAAATAAAATTCTTCAAATCGTTCATTCTCTCGATACCGACCGATAATGTTTAGTGGGTGAAAAACGGCGTCAAACAGGAGCAAAGAGGCTCGAATGCATCAAACTAGTCGCGGAGTGGGAGTCGCCCGCTACGCGAGGGGAAAACTGTATACCTTGTATCTTTCGTGCATCGCGTAGCGGCGACTCCCACTCCGCGACTAGTTTGATGCATTCGAGCCTTTTTGCTCCTGTTTGACGCCGTTTTTCACCACTAAACATTATCGGTCGGTATCGAGAGAATGAACGATTTGAAGAATTTATTTCTTCTTTAAAATGCTTTTTGTAAAATTCAAATCCCACAAGTAGCCGATTATCACGACCTTCTTGAAAAAGTACGTCGAATTCGGAAACTGCGATTGTGCAAAAACTATTTATTCGACAGCTTTGTAATTGTGCATCAATAAAGTATATGTTAATAACTACTTAAATTCAGAGCAACTACGCTTCATCTCAGAAATTGACCAAGTTATGAATTTTCGAAAAATATGATTTTAACCAGTTTTTTGGACTTTTCTCGGAAACTATTTATCCGCTTGAGACGTGTCACCTCTCATTTTTTTTTGTTTTTGAATTCTCTACAAAAGTGCCCTAACAGCTTTTCGATCAGATCAATAATTCACGTTTATAAGCGAAAAAGCAAAATTTTGGATTTTTTTGGCTATTTTTCGCTTCTCAAAAAAACCTAAGACGATCAGGAGTGGAATTTATCATGAAAAAATGTAGAAACTACCTATTGCATGACTGCACAGTCAGATTTCAGGTAGTGTTTTTGTCACGAAATCGACCTTTCGATAGCTCTATTGCTTGGTCTATAATGCTATTGATGACCTCTGCTCTGTTTGACTATGATGTGATTCAATAACAAAATTCACAAGATCAACGTCTAAGATTCATCCGTCATATCAAAAGGTATATGAGTCGATGGGATACATTAATTTAGCTTGAAAAAATATACACCTACTATTTCTCAAAATGCTGATTATAATTTCTACACCAATTTGACAAACCTAAATTTTATTTAAGTATTGGGTATATCTCGATCAGTAATAGGGGCGTTCGGCATCGACATCGGACGTGTCGGATCGATCTGAACCGTTCGTTTATTACATCCGGATTGAGGGGAATACACATCTGTACCGTTCGTCATAAAAATCTGAGCAATCGGACGTCGATCTTTTCGCTCGGTCTATTTCGACGGAGCAAAGCGATTTTATCCATAGAGTTTTATGTTTTTTATATTTTTTTTGTTTTATGTTGAGTTTCCTGATCCGACAACCGATAGATTGAAAAATTCTAACAGTTTTATTCTTCTGTTTTCATTTATTCATTAAAAACTCAATTAATTCATTAAAATTTTTCAATATAGCTATCGTAGTTATAAATGGGCAGGAGGAGATATTGCTTTCCCGTTTCTTTTTCGTGTAATTAATCAATTAATTGATCAGGATCTTTCGGTACAACTATCGCCAACAACGACCAGAAGGGGATATTGCATTACTCGTTTCTTTTGCATTCAGTGCCTTTGCACCTAATTATTTAATTGAGATTTTATGGAAGAGCTACTAAAAGGGTGAAAGTATCGTTAAAAGATGAGCATATTTCCCAAAATAGTGATCTTTGAAATCTCATAATCTATAAAAGTAGAACAGAGCAGTATGTTCTGTGGCAGATGCTCTGTACCGTTCGTTTATTCCAGATATTTCAGATTTATCTGTACGATCTGTGGTCACGTGAAAAAAATCCGTCCGCTCGCGGAGGTCAATGCCGAACGCCCCTAATATTGTTTCGAGTCCGCTCTATGTTTATTAATACTTAAGAAACGCCACTGCATTATCGTCAACAAATTCTATGTCAAGGTATATGTAGGCCGGTCACAAAGTAAACAGATAAACAGTGATCAAACTCAGCGGATCGAGACCGTTGTTCCTGTATGAGAGAGAGAGAGGCAATTGTTTGTTCCACTCCTCAACCTGCAACCTAAAACGACATTTCAATAGTTATTTATCCGAGGACGTGATGAAAATTCATAGGTGGACGGAGTTCAAACAGTTGATCAGCTTAATTCACATGCGTTCAGTTGGTGTTTTCCATGCGTTAGTTCAGCGCAGCTCTTAAGACAAGTTAAGTGTATTTCTACTTAAGGAACACCTTGATCCGGTTGGTGCAATAAAAAAGCAGCATAATTATTTGATTCTAGGCTAGTACTTCTTTTGAAACTCAGCATCTCATCTTATAAAGGTAAGGATCGTTTACTGATAGTTCTATTTGAAAAGAATTTAGATTGTTTAATTGAAATCAATGTTGTTTTCGCCTTTCGGTGTGGGTGTGTGCAGATGTATCGAGGAAGAACGAAAACTGTGACATGGGTTCTAAAAATAACCGTTACAAAAATAATATTACGTCATGTTTATTACACGGACACCTGTTTGATATACAAGCTGTTTGTTTTTTTTGAAATACGGCGGATATCATGGGTGTCTTTTCGTTTATTTTGGGATATTATTTTTTTTCTATTGGTCACCTTTAGATTATTAGTGTCGAATCGTAGGAGATTGGTAATGTCATCATAGCTACTGAAATTCAAAAAACGAATCTTTGTTTTTCCTTGGATAGTTGAATTAAAGGGATTTTGTATCAAAGGATAATAACTTCTAACCATTTGCATCATTTGTTGATTCCACTGGTTCGGGAAAAATAATATTAGAACAAGTCGTGAACCAACATATTCCGTGAATGAATTTAGGTTCATTATTGAAATTGGAGAAAAAATTGATTTTTTTCTGTGACGGGAAAAAAATATGACATTTTATATCTCTTGACAGGTCACAAAGTATGACTTTTTACGAAATTACTTTTTTCCCTGTCAAAAAATGATTCTCTATGTAGCCGGGAAAAAGTACTCATTTTTTCCCGGGGAAAAAAAGTAATTTCGTGGACAGTTATATTTCTTTCACGATTAAATGGTCGTTTTTCCTCTCACAGAAAAAAATAGTGTATTATACACGGGAAAAATATTAGATTTTAGCTCTCGGCTTTTTGTCTCCCTCCGCTTCGCGTCGGGAGACAACACAACCTCGAGCTAAAATCTAATACTTTTTCCCTTGTATAATGAATAACTATTAAACTTCATTATTTGATGGGTTCACTATCAAAAATTATTTTATATCCATTAGTAGATTTCCATTACTTCAAAATATGAATAGAGCTTTCATTGGTTTATCGGAAAGAAAAAATTCATTTTTTTATTACTGCTGTATTACTGAATAAGTGGGCCTATGTTTTGGTTGAATTATCAATCGTGAGTTCTCTTTACGTAAATAACATCTAAAGCCTCCAACAAAACAAAAATACCAATGCCGATTAAAATTGTTGTTTATTTCGGTATAAAATTAGAATTATTTTGGCAATATCCAACGTACTACATGCAAATGCTGAAAATTATTATATTATTCGTTATGATGCGAAAATTATTTACATTTTGTGAAATATCGTGGATAGTGAAATCTCAATTCTAGAAATATACCTCCACATAGGAAATGACATGAGATATCGTATCATCTTATCTCAAAATAATCCAGTGATGTCACATTACACAACTTATTTCCCTAATGGAAAGAACGATATGTCGTAAAAAAATATTAATTGGAATTAAAAACAAGTTCGAATAATTAAACCGCCGAGCCAGAGGTCAAACCGGCTAATCTTTTAAACTACAGAGACGGCTCTTTCAGATTTTCGATTTCGAATTGAATAGAAAGTAACGCTGTTCCAACCGTTGTACACACAAAAACCAAGATAAATTTAAATGTTTCAAAACAAAATTTTATCATGAATACATACCTTTATACATATACAGGGCGTTTTGACAAAGAGCGATCTCCTCTTTAGGATAGATAGAAGGGCATTTGAACATATATTACAATTAAATTCTTTTTCATGCTATTACCTTTCAATAATTCTCATCTCGTGAATTTTTGCCTAATAAAAAAATACATTTATCATTACTCCATAAGTATCCGGTATAACTTCATAATTTCAAATCAAAATATTTCGAAAACGGTAGGTACACATTATCGAGTTTTTTCTGGAGTAAAATTAAATGATGTTTGAGTTTACTTGAAATTTTACTCAATAAATGTAATATTAAAATAGTTATGTTCAATACTGGCTGGTACAACCGTGTAACCAGCGCCATCTAGGTATGAGAGTCAGACATACATACAAATTCATTGAATGTATCAGCTTCCAGAACATATTAGTATAAAATGTCTTTGCAATGTTTCTACTAGTTTCGACCAAATCTTAAAAGATGTGTATAATTTTTTTTTCTTCAACTATCTTAAATACTGAACAATTCCCAATTATATCTCAGTTTTCCATCTATTCTAGAGAGCTGTCCTAGAGAGGAGATCACCTTTTTTGAAACACCCTGTTTGTAAATGGATCGAATTGCCCTGAATTATTTTCCTATTGATATAATGTTAGATTTTTTACGTATTTCCTCTTTTCCTGGTTTTCCAGATTACTGAAAGAGGAATGAGATAGTTGTTAAATTGAATTTTCTATGCTTCGCAAAACCGCATATTTTACCATTTTTTAATATATGAAACTGAAACACAGTTTTGTCATCTTTTTGCTAATGAGGAAAGATTTTTCATTTGATTTCTCAATTCAAAAATCAAAAACAATGGAGAATGGAAAAAAATCCAAGAATTATTATTCCAATGAAATGATATGTTGAACGAATAGGTTTCATGATTCACCAAATCAAAAAACAACGAACTCATACTGTTTCAATACCATCATCATATGCATCTTATAATCAATTCTAAATACATAAAATAACCCAAAGATGTTTGAACATCCATCGTCAAGGACATAAATTTTCACTGTGTATTTTGAACCTTCATCTTAGTCAACCATCAACTTTTTTGTAGTCAGCACTTATATCCTGAGAACTATTCAACAGTACCTACTATTCATATCTAACTTATGAAGAAATAATTTTTTATCAATAATTCTTCTTATTCGATTCTACAAAATATTGGATTCCTTTATAAATTTCATTCGATCCAAGATTTTTTCGAATTCAACATCATCCTCCATTTAAATAACAGATAAATTCCAAGAAACTTGTTGAGACCAACTTCATTAAAATGCTCACCGGAATATTTGGACGATAAATCTGATTGAATCTAGATGGTCCCCTGCATTTGGAAAAAACCAATGATGAGGTATAAGATGAATATCAATTTTATCGAATCAAAATATAGATTTCATCGAAAATATGTTGTGAAGCACGAAAATATTCAATATCGATGTTGAAGAGTCATAAAAATTTAGATAATGTAAATATCTCATCGAAAAAGATCAATCTTTATTGCTTAGATCAGAGAAAATGTGGTTAAAGTATTTCTCCGTAAATTCCACCTCATTTTGGTTTACCAATTCATAAAAAATAAAAAACATTGTATGATTCATCTCAAACAGCGAAGGAGTCATCCTGTAATTTTCAGAGTCATTCATTACAATGACTCAGATTTACGAATTTCGTCATAGGTGATAATTTTCAATTATGAATTCTTTTTGGCCTGTCGAATTGAAATATTATTCCGATAAGATAAAAGGAATCCGCCTCGAATTATGTAGTCATCCACTGAAGCAGAAAGTAAATGATGAACAAATAGGCAGTTGATTTGAATAAATAAAAATGAAATATATTTCAAGAAACCTTGACTCTTCAGTGATGAATTTTTTGACAAGCAGCAATAAACGTCCTGAATAAAAACTTTTTACAATTTTATTATTAAACGGACTTTTCCACGCTTTGTCTGAAAAGCATAATTGTTTATTCTCATCAGGTACTTCGATAGTTTATAATTGACTTAGTTATTGTGAAAAAGCAAATATTTTTGAAATGGTGCCTTTGAGAGCGAAGTAGGTATTATTAAATGAAATTTGGAATCTTTAATTATTGTGTTCATATATCCATAAATGATATTTCGAAATATTTTCTTTTTGCTTTTGATTTTCTTCGAGCTTCTAGAATTGTTTTCCTAATAAAATAACCCGATGAAAAAATCATAAGAATTGGTTCTCAAATAATTTTTGATTCTTTTGTGAGTTTCCCATTCAAGATAAAAATATGATGCAGAATCTGTTAAACTTATCGCAGAAAATTCTACTTGCCAATTTTTGGGTATAGCAGCAGATTTATATTCAATTTCACTAAAACCATAATTATTTTTTCCGTAATAAAATATATATTTTCTCTGAAAGTTTTCAATAATGATGAATTATACTTATTTTCATTTCCATTCAAAATGAGAATCCATTTTTCAAATCTAATACACTTCGCACTACAGTAAAAAATTAAAGAAAAGGTTATTTATTGGTATTCACCTTTCAAGTGCAGTTTTTGATCCAATCAAAAAACCAATAGGCAGAGAAAACCACATACCTTCTGGTCGTGGGACAATTCTCAAGAATCCCTCATGCGTAAACACAGACAGTTGAATACTATTTAGTTCGATTCACTCTTCACAAACTTAATAAAAATAAAACATTCGTCCACCTAAGCAGAATGAACGGTGAAAGAATAATGAAAATATTGTTAGCCTCTAACGCGCAATGGGCGATATCATAAAACCTTCTAACTGAAGCATGAAATTATACAAATTAATTCCCCTGAAGAACTATCCAAAAATCGATAAAACCTTATACAAAGGAAAGAACACTCTTTTTTTTGTCTAAGGATAAAACCAACAATTGTTCAGAATATGGGGACATAATTTGAAACAGAAACATCTTTTTAATCAGCTACACCTAACTAAATTAATAATCTTCAATGATGTCACTCTTTGATTCGTTTTATGTAATTTTGTTTGTTTTTACAGATGGCAAACCCTTTACAAGCTCTCGTCTGGCTAGTTATATTGATCTTTTTGGCCTTTTGGTGCGCTTGGGTCTGTGCCTTCTTCTACATCATCGTTTATTGCTTAGAAGCCTGTATACCTGGTCTAAAGGTGAGCTTACATTAGCTGGGAAATTGATCAATACTTGACTGATCGATTCGTATTTTTCTAGGACATATCAGAGCTTCTACTTCAGGGAGTCCAGTTACCAAACCTATGTGCCAAGAAAGTCATCGAAGCATTATCATAGGACTAAAGTTATTATGTTTGTCCATAAGTGTTCAATTTTAATCATAGGTTTCATATTGTTATAAAATAATCAAACAAGATACAATGTTAACAAATGCAGATATTTATTACTTTTTCTAATATATTCTAATTCTTTTAATATTTGTTTTCTTCCTCATTTATTGTAGACTGTAGAAATGTTTCGTTATCTGAAAGAAAGTTTCCACCGTTCATTAGTTCAATGTTCAATTGCATACGCAAAATATTCATTTTTCTCCAACCATCAAAAAATGTTGACTTTTCTGTACTATTTCAGGTGCAAAAGTCATAAATTCTCTTACCGTACAAAAAATTTGCTCGTTGCTTAGCAAACACTTTTAATCCTAGGATTAAAAACGCTACTTTTAATCCTTGGATTAAAAGTAAATGCATTTGAAGTCTACTTGACAATCACTGTCATGATTCTGTGTTCAAATTCAAAGGGTGAGTGCTGAGTAGCCCTTATCGGAGGAACACTTGGACCCTCAGCTTGAGGGACGACTATGAATTCGGCCCTAAAAGTTTTTGAATCAACTTGTCATTGAAGACAGCGATTAATCAACGAGTTGATTACAATAATTTTCCTTCAATCGCAAAGAATTGAGTATAAATTCTAGATTGAAATACGTTCTTTTTTTACAAGAGATATATTTGACATTATGTGAATTTCTGTGTCTATATTTCAGTAGAGTTTTAACATTACTCGTATTGCTTCTGAATACTTAATTCGGTTGCCCATGGCAATGCACATTAAAATAGTAGTACTGAGCAATAAAATGGGGAATCAATTCGTAAACGTCAAACCCACTTTTTATTTTGAGGTCGATTCGACGGAAAAGAACAAGGTTCTGAGATATTGAGATTGAACGATTCTGAGAGGCCAAATTCAGAGATCTGTAACTCCGGAATGGGACTCCACCCACCAAAATAAAAAAATAAGGTTCCCCTTAATTTTCTTCAAGAATCTACTGTTATATTTATATTATATATTGCATAAATTTGGGATGTATATTCAACAAATTTTCATAACTTGGTTCGACTCAAAATGGTAAAAAACATCGAAATAATTCATTCAGATGAACCTCGCCTGAATGTTTTTTATTTTTATGAATGATTTTCCAAAATAGTATATTATATTATATACTATTTTGGAAAATCATTCATAAAAATAAAAAACATTCAGGCGAGGTTCATCTGAATGAATTATTTCGATGTTTTTTACCATTTTGAGTCGAACCAAGTTATGAAAATTTGTTGAATATACATCCCAAATTTATGCAATATATAATATAAATATAACAGTAGATTTTTGAAGAAAATTAAGGGGAACCTTATTTCTTTATTTTGGTGGGTGGAGTCCCATTCCGGAGTTACAGATCTCTGAATTTGGCCTCTCAGAATCGTTCAATCTCAATATCTCAGAACCTTGTTCTTTTTCCGTCGAATCGACCTCAAAATAAAAAGTGGGTTTGACGTTTACGAAATTGATTCCCCATTTTATTGCTCAGTACTACTATTTTAATGTGCATTGCCATGGGCAACCGAATTAAGTATTCAGAAGCAATACGAGTAATGTTAAAACTCTACTGAAATATAGACACAGAAATTCACATAATGTCAAATATATCTCTTGTAAAAAAAGAACGTATTTCAATCTAGAATTTATACTCAATTCTTTGCGATTGAAGGAAAATTATTGTAATCAACTCGTTGATTAATCGCTGTCTTCAATGAACAAGTTGATTCAAAAACTTTTAGGGCCGAATTCATAGTCGTCCCTCAAGCTGAGGGTCCAAGTGTTCCTCCGATAAGGGCTACTCAGCACTCACCCTTAGTGAGTGAGGTCTTGTTGCAAAATAGACTTGGCAACGCCGATAAATGACGAATATGGTCGAATATTTGTTTGGTCCTCATGCAAGTTTGACAGCTGGGGGTACAACAACCTCACTTTTCCTATGTAAATAAAGCAAAACCACGAGAGATTATGGTATTTCCCAAGCGTTTGAGTTGATTTATTTGTTCTTTGTATTGAAGAATCGTGAAAATGGACCCATCAAATTGTTTATTAAGTTCAGATCATATTCATCGAGGACGATATATAGAAAAATATCAGCTTTGGGCATTCACCTTTGTCAACTGCAGACGGAAGATATTCATCTATCTAACGTGGCTCATTTCAAAGATAAAATGCTTCCTGATATTACCAATTATTTAGTGGAAACGATGAATGCTGCTGTATCAAGTCAAATGATAATATTTATTCCTCAATATATCGAAGGAAAAAGAATGATATGTGTTTATCGAAAGGAAAGCTCTCGAATTCCATGAAGAATTTGTTAAAAAAAATGATAGACTATGAAAATAAACAATTGAATTTCAATTTTCCACGAAGTAAAAAATGATCTATATTAAATATAATTAAAAAAATTATTCATTATTATGTCGAATGTGAAGCATTTATCATTCAATAGAAACCAACGAATTTAGTCCATAATGTTAACAAAACTTAATTATCTAATGTAAAATAATAATTAATTTTATAATAAAAAGTAAGAAATGATTATGTTTATGCTGTTTTCTATAAAATAGTGAAGATATCCATTATGCGTTAGCTTTTACTCGTTTCATAAAGAAAACAATTGATATACTACAAATTGAAGAAGTCCAGATAAGTTTTAGTCTAGTAATATCATATCAATGAATATATTTATTAAAACTTGTGGTATCACAACAATTTTGTCAGTTGATTAGAAATCTTCATGTCTATTCTCTATAACAAGTGAATTAGAAGTACATTGAATAAAATTATATATTTCCTTCTTATAAGTCCAAATAAGAATTCTGACACTGGCCGTCCCTCAAGTTGAGGCTGGAAAAAATCACACTCCACTAATTGAGTATGATTTATGAAACAGAAACAGCTACTCATAGGCGATCTCACACTCACCCTCAAGGGTGAACTATGAATTCGGCCGATAGTTATGACTTCGACATTTCATGGATTGGGTTCAAAACTTGAAAAGTTTTTAAACTTTCAATCAAATTACAGAATATCTATAGTCTTTCTCATGTCAAAATGACATATCATTTCGTCAAAATTACAGTACATCATCCACCTTCACGAAAGTAATTTGTGTTTTAGACTTCTGTCCTCAAAATTCTCAGTAACACTTAAGCATACAAATATTAAAAATATCCATAATGAGTCTGGTAAAGAAAAAATAATATATAAATCTGATCACGATCAACGTCTCTTCCTATTTCAGGTAATGCAACTAGCTGAATTTTTGTTTTGGTTATTGGTTTTAATATTTTTCGCATTTGGTGTGGCAGCATTCTGTGCTACTGTATACATTGTTACGTACTTCTTGCAAGCCTTTATTAAAGATATACATGTGAGTATCAAAGGAAACCAGGGTGAAGTTAAAGAACAGCAATAAACTTAAATTAAGTAGTAGAAGTAAAGAACTGATTCAATTTTTTACTCAGAATTTCGTTAGCAGATCAGATGTATTTTCCTACGAAAGCGTCTCTCTTTGTCAAATGAGTTATATCATTTGAAAGATGAAACTAATGGAAATTTGAAAAATCTATCGAAAATTTTTGGTGAATCGAGATTCAATGAACAACATCTATTGACTCAGACTAGACTGATAGCTCTTTGAAGCATCTTGTGAAAGTTGAAACAATAACTATGTCATAAGTTTGGAGGTTTAAGGAAAATGTTTTTATTGTTTTTAAAAATTATCTGTACAATCTGTCCTCTGTAATATACCTTGCAGCAACTCTTACACACCCTATGTAATAACATGATCAAAAACTCCATTAGTTAACAAAGGAAGGAAATAATATTATGCAGGGTCTCCGAATGTATAAATTTTTCTGGAATACTGAGAAGAAAAGTTTTTAGGCGCTACAGAGAGATAAAAAAATATCTTCTCTGTAGAAATATATTATTTTCAAACAAATAATTGTACGTATTTAAACTGTCTACCACGCTCAGAAATTGATCGAATCTATACCTAAGTTTCTTCACGGCTATATTCTTCATTAGTAAACAAAAAAGTATGCAGAAAATTGTATAAATAACTATTGTCTTTTTCTGGAAAATAATATCTATATAAGATAAAAAAAACAACAGAAAACACTTGTTGACATGGAATTCTTGATGGTGGAATATTCATTGAAAAACAATTGGAGCTGTTTCTGTCATAATTTGCTTCTTTTATTGTTCTGTTCAATGTTCCGTCAAGCATTTGCCAGCCGTCTTCAGGAAAATCACTTGACTTTTGAAGTTAAGTTTAAACATCTTTCGCCACTCGAAAATGTTTATCATTCTGACAGTTATAGAAAAACCATAATCAATGGAGTTTGAGCTATTTTCGATTTTCTGTTGACAAAAAAATCAATTTCATATTTCCAAGGTTGGATTTAATTATTGGAGCTCAGATGTCTTGGGATCAATTGATGGTGATTTTATGAAGGTTTACTCGAATAACATTTTCTCAGTTTCTGCCCTATGAATCATGATATGTCGTTTCAATTTTCAATCAGGACTTTATCTTGAATAATTCAATAACCAAAGTTCTTTTTTTCAGCCGCTGAACGACATGCTCCTGCAAGGAATACAATTGCCGCACATTTGTGCCAAAAAGATGCTAGACATCGTTTTCAGTGGATCCCAAACTTGAGGAGAAAGTACATTTGGTGTTCCTTTCTATTCAGAGTAAACAAACAACAAGAATTAACACAATACAACCACGCCTTGAAGCGCTACAAGTCCTACGAATAATGCTCAATTGTCCCCAACTATAACCTAAATTACATCATGATTCATTGTGAAATTACAATGACAGATTACTAAGCCGCAATTATTATTATACCTTCTGGAATTCAGTTTATGTTTTTCTAATACGACCGAAAAAATGAGAAACTGTGAGAGCCAACGCTAATTTCAACATGTCATGTCAGTAGCAAAATGGTTAATGCTGTTGACGGTGATTTGAACACATATCATATCCTACATAGTAGTCATAGTACTTGCTACCTTGGTTTCGTCTATTCCGAATGAAGGTCAAATAGGTAATTTTGATTGTTATTTCGATTCGTTCAACGTGCTGGAACGTTACTGCTCTATGCGATGCATTCTGGAATGATGGTCATAAAATTCGCTTGAATGGAATTGGTAAGAATAGAATGGTCACAATAAAGTTATATAGTACACCTTAGTCAATGATTTGAAGTAATAATAATCGTATCTTGGATAAAAACATGATAATCTTATTTCAGTATGTTTGGCATTTTGAAGTTTGGAGTGTTCTAGGCACTAGAAAAAAAATTTATTTCGTTATTCAAATTGCATCGAGAAGAACTTCAATTTAATTAATTAAGGGAATATACTACCCAACTTCAAAGTAATTACCCTCAAATGGTATACAGATGGCTCGAAAACCTCAATAGGTGACGGCGCTAGAGTATAAACCAAGTTTACACCATCGTTAGGCTCCTATTCAAGTGTTTTCACGCGGAAATACTTGCAATCGAAAGATGCATAGGTATAAACATGATCCATTCTGATAATCAAGCTGCTATTAAAACAATGAACTCGTATGTCATCGACTCAATGCTAATATGGGAGAGCCAAAGAAAAGTCAATGAAGTAGGCTATAACAACAAGGTCTCTTCAGTCTGGGTTCGTGGTCATTCAGGAATCAAAGGAATTGAAGACACTAACACACTAGAAAGATATCTTAAACGCCACTAACTGGTCCAGAACCCTTATGTGGTAATGCAAATACACCTATATGAAAGAGTTTTTAGGGTAGGAATAATCTGGAAGAGAAGCATATACAATTTGGCCCGAACAAATTCCTATAGTTTCAAGAATATTTGAAGAACAATTCAAATCATATCCCGACAACTACTCGACCGATTAGTAGAACAATTTCCACTCTGCACTTAGGCTCTGCACACTTCAGTTCTATCATTGAGTTTAAAAATACTATTTTTAAACTCAATGGTTCTATACAGAATTGTTTGCGGCCTCGTATTCTGCACCAGAATCGTTCAAGGTCACTTCCAGCACAACATTAAAAAATTAAAACTTGAACAGAACTATAATGTTCTAGTATTTAGAATTTTCGGACAAAACGATATTAAACTTTTCACTGATGAGAAATTCCAATGTTGAAATCAAAATCTGCCCTGATCGTCGATCCGGCCGATCAGGTCACAATTTTCATAGGAGTTATTTAGAAAAATGTAGCTAGGATAAGAAGGAGGAAAAAAATCATAAAATATTCGTATTTGCATTATACAGGGTGTCCTGTCGATTGACAACAATAATTTTTTTTTAGAATCTTCAGACCTGTGACTATCCAAAAATATCCCATGTATATTATTATGCGATTTTTTGTAGTACCCGAGATATGAATTTTTTAGTTTTTTCAATGTATATTGCCAGCTAGGCTTAAAAAATTCGTATTTTCCTATGCAGTAAGAATTTTTTCAGTTTTATTTTTTCATCTTGGTCATCCTGAATGTTGCTTCAATAAAAAAATACAGGATTCAGCTTCCTGAAATTACTGCAAGTTGCCCAAAAAAGGCTTGAAATCTAGAAATTATGTTTTCAATTGGATGTGTTACTTGAACATCAATCTTGATTTCAGTTTGATCGTCAAACGAGGCAGATATTAATATTCTATGTAACCACAAGATTTTTCTTAATATGTATTGAGAAACTCTTACTAAACATTGAAAACTCAAACATTCATTTCGAGTTAGAAATACAAAAAGGTGTTTTTTTAGCTTTCGGTTAAGTTTAAGAACTTTGCGGAATCCTAAGTTACAAAAGTCATAGGAAAAATGAGGTACTTAATTAGATTTGTTTTGTTGTAATCTGCCATTCAAAATGGGATTTTAAATTAATTTCAATTGAAATTCTTGTGAAACAACTGTAGCTCATGTAATTAATACAATAATTTTGGTCACACCACTGACAGAAAATGTTAACATGCGTCAGAGTTGCTAGTTGTGAAATAAACTGTTATGGGATTGAAAATAAAAGTTCATGATACTAAAAATCACTATTCACTTCAATAAATTTTCAAAATCTGTGCCTCCACTTTGAATGGACTATCGACAACGTGCTAAAAAGTGACGTGTAAATCTCTTGAAGCTACTCCAATATTCTTGATTTATTTTTCTTTCCGCTTCAGAAATTTTAGACTCAATTCTGTTTCATTGTTGGTTCCCTTCGCGTACAGTTAATTTCACAACTAACAATTTTGACGAATGTTAACATTTTCCATCAGTGGTGAGACCAAAATGCTACAATTGTTTAAGAGTAATTTCAATTAAAATCAATTCAAAATCCCGCTTTTGAGTTTAATTTGCCATAAAAATGATGAAAGTAGAAAAAACAACATTTATTGGTTTTCAGTGATTTTTAGTCCATCTGCCTTCCAAGATAGATTACAACAAATAAAGACTGATTAAGTATCTATGACCTTTGTAGTTTGGGATTTCGCAAAGTTTTTCAACATCTTATTGTATTTATAAATCGAAAATGAATGTTCTAACCTTCAAGCCTTTTCGGGTAACTCAGTAATTTCAGGAAGCTGATAATTTTTTTTTATCGAAGCAAAATTCAGGACTACCATGTAGGAACAATAAAAATTGGAAAATACTCACCGCTTAGAAAGATATAAATTTTTCAAACATAGCTGGCAAAATACATGAAAAAACATTCAAAAAATCATAACTCGAGTACTACAAAAGTCGCATGATATACATGGGGTATTTTTGGACAGCCACAGGTCAGAGAAATCTAAAAAGAATCTACTGACGTCAATCGACTGGACACCCTGTATAGAAGATAATCAAACGTCTTCTCACTTCACCTTGCTGCTCTGAAATGTTTAAAGGATACCATATGTATTGAAATTCTCTCTTTACTGAATGCACCTTTCATTTCATGCCTCGAACATTCAAGTATTTTGAAGTTCTTCAACAAAGAATTGCTAGCTTTGTAAATAGGAAGTGATAAAGAAATATTTATTTTCGACTCACTCCTTCTTCAGCCATCTTGCTATTGTTGATTCGATTAACAGTTATTTCGAATGAGCTTGTTAACACGATGAGTCAACAGGTACTACCAGGCCTTGAGTTGAATAAATGAGTAGGTAACGCATTAAATGCTTTATCTATGAGAAACGCGCTAAATGAAGAATCATAATCACGTTCAGATTGCACAATAATGAATATTAATTTCAATAATGACTGTTAAGGACATTTTCTGCTGGGAAAACTTTTTGTTAGTTGAATGCCATGGTCTCTAGTATGCAAAACAACTGACAATGATGGGAATTCAACATGCAATTGAAAATTGGGTTGAACGATCGGGAAGACCTTCACCAAGTGATATCTATACAGGGTGTCCCGGGAAGAAGGCGACAAACGGATACCATGAATCAAGTAGGGGAAAGGCAGGCAAGATGGCATAGTAGGGACAAATGGCATACCATATTTACTGAAGAATCCACTGCGAGTAGAATCCTAGAACTCAGTGCAAATGTTCGAATTAGTTGTCAACAGTGTACGAACGTTGTTTCAAGGGATCCGTTACGGTAGTTGATGACTTAGTCGTGAAAAAGTGGTATGAACGTGTACAACTTCGACGTAAGCTCTCTCTTTTCGTCTATATTACTGTAAGTACAGATTATTTCACTAACTTTTTTATATCCTAGTAGAATTGTACCTTTATTGTGATCCTTTTCATGTATTCACCTTGACAAAAAGATGTCACAAAAACGTTGTATTAATATTCGTTTTTTTGACACGTGGTTAGGGCAAGTTGACATACATAGAGGCTGGGTAAAATGGCATGGTACTTTTTATTATCAATGAAATATTTTTTCAGATGGTCTTCAATTATCGAAGGAAAACCAACAGAAGAGAGTGGGATGAGAATAATATGTTAAGAGCTTTGGAAGCAGTAAGAAAAAAACAAATGGGATAGGCCCTTGCTAGTAAAACATTCAATGTACCTTTTTTTATTTATATGAATATGTTTTTTTTTATTTATATGAATATAAATAAATTTTTATTTCTTGAATGATATGTTATTTATTGGAATTTTGTTTTTTTCACTACAAAATATATCATATTATATGATATGCCATCTTGCCCGACACTGTGATACATTAATCTATTCGACCGAATTATTTCGAATTTGGAAGTTTTGTCACCCTTCACGATTGCCATCTTTCAATATTTCAGAAATTGAATAAATCAGATCCTGGCTAATAAATTCCTGGCTTTTTCTATTTTCATGAATATTGGAACACCCTGCAGGTGAACATTATGTTTTTTTAAATTTTATTATCACAAAGTATCAATAAATTAGAAAAATTTGAAATCTCTGCTTGGTACTATCATACAGAATGATCAAGAAACATTAACTCAGGAGTGAAATTTCATAGTTCGATAAATTTTGATCTTATCGATGAAATTACTTCGAATTTTTCAGGTTTGTCACTCTTTAATACTACCTCCCTTGAAATTTACCTCAAATTGACGGATAACTTCATCAACGTGCTCAAAAATGTTTCGAAATGGAAGGATACCATTTTGAGCAATACCTGAACTGAAACTTTTGTCATTCAATTTGTTTTAACATAGAATAATACCAATTTATTTGTTATTTTTTGTTTTATTCATTATTCGGTTCGTTGGTTGAAAGTTTTCTTCGAATAAATCAGGTTCATTAGTGAACACTCTTCTTTATGATTTGGTTTTTTAATCTGAACTCTCTACTTAAACATTAGTATTCTTTTTCAGTCATAAAAATCGTAATGTTACGCACAGGTTGGTTTGATATCAGCGGAAAAAGTCTTAAATGTTGCAGGTCCGTTTTTGTTTTCTCAATTTAAGAACAAATTTAGAAAGACAGCCAAGAAGATGATGAAACTATAGAATTTGAAACAATATTTCCTGTAAAGTACAGATTCATTGAAGGGAATGTTTATTGTTCGCACTGTATAAAGTTGTCAAGCAAAAATGTGAAATTATCATTTTGAATTCATCATTTGTGGTCACGATAATGAAGAAAAACATAATGTTCACGTATGTTCCAATATTCACGGAAATACAGAACGTCTGAAATTTTTCTAGTCCGGATCTGATTTATTCAATTTCAGAAATATTGAAAGATGGCAATCGTAAAAGGTGACGAAATTTTCAAATTTGAAATCATTCGATCGAACAGTTTAAGACTTATTGAACTTTGAAATTTCATTGTTGAGGTAATGTTTCTTGATCACCCTGTATGACCCTGCCAATCTGAGATTCAACATTTTTCTCATTAATTGATTCTCTGTGTGGTTATACGAAAATGAAAAAAAAGTTCACCTATAGGGTGTTCCAATATTCCTGAAAATAACAAAGCCCGAAATTTTTCGAATCCGGATCTGATTTATTGAATTCCTAAAACATTGAAAGATTTCAAATTTGAAATCATTCGGTAGAAAAGTTTAAGAGTTATTGAACTTTGAGATTTCAGCCATAAATGAATATCCCCCTGTATATCCCAAACAGACGCCCTCAAACGATTAAAACCTCTATGTTGCGAGTCCTCCTTGATGTCCTTGATTCATGGTATCCGTTTGTCGCATTCTTACCAGGACACCCTGTATATTCGTAAGATGGGAAATAAGAAGACCTACTGGATCCACAGTGAATTAAAGGAAGCCATCAGTATATTGAGGTACAGCGACCAGCGACAGATATTAAGCCTAATGTAATGAAGATTTGAAGATTTACTAACGATTGAATTGATAGGCTAAGGAAGTTGCAGTAGAATATTTTCCATTGTACAACGTGATCAGAAATTTTCTCTTCCCCTCCTACAAGAATTGTAGAATTACCAAATTCGAAGAGAGTTCTTCGACATGGGTTCCTTCAACTCCTGAGATGCGCATTAGCACAATAAAATACTATTTTCGTCGACCATCCAGCGACTAATGAGCCTATTGATTATAAACTATTATTGACTGAGTCATTTTATTCAAATACCTCGAATGTGAACATTGAATGTGAAGATTTTCTACAAGGACATCACTCTAGCAACCTTCTAATAAAAAAGTAATTAAAATAAAAAAATAAAATAATCTCTAACGACTTGAGGGGTCTTCTGAAGGAAGTGCGATGAATATCAATTCAGTGCAAATAATTCCGATAACCTATGAAAATTTATTCAGGTGCTTGGAGCCACACGAAATACATGTGGATTCGTATAGTCCGTTCACGAAAGTTTGAGCCGTCGGTTGGCCATGGAAATTTGTCATATTCCACTGTATATATTAAAATTTTAGGTTATCTTCTTTATTTTCTTGTCATATTGATACACAATGTTGCCAATATTGCATAGAGTTCTCTGATAACTCACATGCTTGTCGGACGAAGCCAGGTACATTCGGCAACGTTGACTTTATTTTACGTTATGACAGCAAATACTGCCAACTTCAGATAAATAAACAAACGCCTACTAAGCGCTCAAACTTTCGTGAACGGACTATACTGATTTCATTTGAAATGTTTAACATACAGTATTAATCGATTGAGCTTATATTTTCTATTTTAGACAGCAAAAGGAAATAGTATTACATAATATGTTCAAAATTCATCTCATTATTTAAAAGTTGTTTTTTAATAAAATTATGATTATGTGTCTAAGTTTCTTTTGTTCCATCATATTCCAAGACCCCATAGGTGTCAGACATTTATTATTTTGTGATTAATATATAATTTATCGAACTAAATAGAAAACAAGTTATTTTGAAATATTTGGCTTTGCATGTAGGTATTGACTATTGAATGCCCGAAAAAACTCAAAACAATTTACTAGTAAAATCAGATAGAATTTTCGATGCTGCCAATAATGGAACATTCTTCATTAAATTGTTGTTCTCAATTTTCTCAAGAAATGTAATTTCGGATATAAATCTTAGCACGTAAGCCAGATATTACGAGTATGTCAATAACAAAAAACATTCTTCAGATTCATTCAACAGAACACGAATCGTATTATCAACGACAAAGAATATCATGATTTTTTTCTGAAGTGCAATTAACTGCTTCGAGTTAGAAAGTTGGATAAAGAGGAGAAATTCGACGTTGTATTCCTCTTTTTCAGATTCTTCTGAAATGATAGCCCCTCTTTACTTCAAATGAAATGCGTATGGAGCAGGCGCGGATCCAGGTCCGACATTTGGGGGGGGAACTTTTGGATATTGATAAGTCAAAAGGTACTTTTTGGGCAATGGTAATTGACTTAATTGAGTAGCTCCCAATCAAAACACCACGTGTAAAAATATTCGAAAAATGTATTTATAGACATTAAACATCAACCTTACACATAGTTCGATTTTTGAAAATTTGAGCTGAGTACTAAAGATGGAAAATTTTATAAACAGGAAATGTCTCATAGTATCTTGAATTACCAGTTACCAGTTATGTTTTATACTAAGTAAATAACACAAGAAAGATTGAAAAGATTTTATTTATTTTCAATTTGAGAGGGTGAAAAGTTTCAATTTCAAAACAGGGAATTTCTTAAAATTACTTTGTACATTAAAAACAACTCACAACACAAATAGTGAAACAAAAATAGGTAAACACAGAGGTAAGTAGATCAAAGAAATGCAATAAATAAATGCGAATTAAAAATTGCATCCCATTTGCACTAGTATGCTATTAGAGACATAGACGGTGAGTTTTTGATTTTGCAAAACGATCAATAACATTTTTTGGTTCAACTATGATGTCGTGATGAATGTGCAAAAGTGCAAGTCCAACCAGTCTCTTCTGAACCATCGTTGATCTGGTCCACGACTTTAAACGCCGCAACGAAGAAAACGATCTCTCTGCACTAGCGTTGCTTACTGGCAATGTACATAAAACTTGAAGAAGGATGTGAATCGTCGGGTAAATGTCCTTATCACAGCCATTCAAAGCATCAATTGCTGAAATGCTTGGAGGGATTTCTCCAATGTTCATTGTTCCGTTTTTCCACTTTTCTTGCCACAAGCTAATTTCTCCCTTCAACTTCATAGTTTCCAGGATCTTATTACCACTCAACAAAGAGGAGAACCTATTGATGATACAATGAATAATTTCATCCAGCTCAACACCTGACAATTTTACGATGGACTCAGGTAGTAATAATGGCAATTTGAAGGCGTCCAAAACATCTGAAGAAAACCTCATGTTCAAATCTGCACACACACTATCTAAGAGTGGTACATATGAAGAAATCCTGAAATAGTCCTCGGGGATTTGAATCTCATAATTTGCTCGTTTGGTTTGACGGCCACAAGTTCTGGGTTTTCTAATATCAACATTCAGAGTTTTAGCCATTTCCTCAATGTCCCTGAAAATATTTTCAAAATGTGATTTAGCCTCTGATCTTCTTTTCTCTAAATCACTAATCAAACATTTCACTACTTGAGTAGCTTTTGCCAAATCAAGGGACTCTTTTTGAAGAAGAGTACTTAAGGATAGAGTACGGGCCAAAACATCACTCAGACAAAACAAGCCTACTAGGAACTCTGAGTCACACAAAGCCCCTGATAGTATGGCTGCTTTACCTGCGGAAGTTTTATCCTTCCACTCGCTTATTTCATCTAAGGTTTTTACTATAGAAGGCAGGGTTGACACGAATTGTAAAATCCCATCATGTCTCTCAACCCATCTTGTTTCACAGAGCCGTTTGAGTTTTCCTCCAATATGAGTATTCAGTACTGTAGCTCGTTTAGGGAACGAAAAGAACGACGTCACTTCCTTCATCAAACAAACAGTTTTTTCAATGCTGGTTATTTTAGCACATTGAGAAATACTCAAATTGAGTTTATGGTTGTAGCAGGGTGTCCTTATTGCATTTTTGGCTGTGTTTTGTATCTCTCTCACAGCACCCATGTTGTCTGATATCATAACTGTGCATCCATCCGTTCCAATTCCTACACATTTCTCCAGAGGAAGTTGTAGTGCTTGTAGCTCGCCTAAAACAATTTGGCCTAGGGATTTTCCTGTCAACGATAACTCATTTCTTTGTATCTCTACTGCCTGGTCTGAGCTTGAATTGTTTCGAAGCCCACCTTTATCGACAGAGTCAGAGTCATCACTTTCATTTTCGTCAGAATTTACTTGTTCCTTTCTTTTCCTTGCAGATTGCAAGCAGCCGAAGGCATCAATAAACGTCAAAAAATCTTCCCTAATTTCAAATTTGTTACTGGTGTCTATCACGTTTATATATCTAACAACCAAGGTGATCTGCTCTTTTCCTGAAATATCAGGTGTTTCATCGAAAATTATTGAAAAAAAAAGTGATTTCAAAATACGATTGATGATTGATTCGGTTATTTCTAATCTGCAGCAGTCGATAATATCATTTTGCGTGGATTTACTGATGTAGGTTGCTCTACTAGAAGAATTTTTCAAATGACTTTCCAAATCAGTGTCACCTGCATCGACCCTGAAGCGAAGCAATGCTCTAAAGTTACCTTCATTCTGTAATGGTGTTTTGCCGACTTCAATTATTCCATCATCCCGATGTCCTCTGAGGGGAATATTTTGTCTACCAAGCATTATTATAGTCTTGACAATAGGCAACAGCCTTTTTCTATTTTCTTGTGACAAATTGAGTCTGTAGCCATTGACAATGTTGCTCACGTCGTGCTTAGGGTTGTGATAGGTTTTTAAAAAAACCTTTCCAGCCAGTACTGCATCTTTATGGTATTGGAGAATGCTGTGCTTTTCGAGAACACCGTCAGCCCCTGTAAGCTTTTTGAAGTTAGTAAGAGGAACCGTAACTAAAGTCTTTAGGGTAACATTTTTGCAGAATCCTCCTTGGTTGCGGTTGGTGAACCATGGACAGTATTTACAAAAAAGCCCCCTTTTTGATGAGGACAAAACCAACCAATCATATTTTTTTAAATGGTGTGGTCTAAGAAAATTTTTTTTCACTTGACCGGAGACGGTTCTTGTTGAGTGAGGAAACTCGTAGTTGTCAGGAGGAGTCCAAGGATTTTCTAGAAGGACAGTTTTTGTGTAGTCGCTTATATTTTGGCCTATGTAATCGCCAATATCTCTCGAAGGAAGACCAGAATCTGCTTGTTTCAATTTCGAAGTAGAAGGAAAGTCAACTGAAAGACCACTTGGTTCGGCTGGGTCAGGGTGGTTATCCTTATTGGACGGATTCAAATCTGAAGTTTCTTCTAATTCACTAGACTCTCTAACAACTGAAGGAGAATTTTCTTCCCCTTCATCGAGACGTACTTTCTTCACTGTTAAATCTTCCTCTTGGGGCGCGAACCCAATAGCAGCAGAGTCCTCGCTGGGTCTCTTTGTAGGTTTAGTGAAGAAAGATGAAATGAGCTTTTGTCCTTTTCTGTTAGCCTGTAACACCAAACATTAACTTAAGCATGCGAGTAAAATATCAACGGAATCGAACCAAAGTAACTATTTACCCCGATATCTGCAAAATAAAACAAATCCAAAGTAAATACAACGCGGAACACCGGACTTACAGCATGTTCGAACAGTTTGCCTAAGGCGGACAAACCTATTTTTTATTGCAGATTTGGATTCAACATGTCTTGAAACGCAACAAGCAAGTTTGAGGTATGATTATAATAAAAAAATTGGTTCGATTCCTGAGAATGATCACCCAAAAGTTGAATCAATAATTCAATATAATTATTTTCTGTTATTAAAGCATCCTGTGAAACATTATTGAATGCATTCTCAAATTATATTCATTTAACATTAATAAGATGAATAACAATGAAATGTAATATTTACTTACCATTGTACAAACAAATAAAAAACAACTGCTACTTCTGATCGTCTACACTCCTAATACAGTCAATAATTCGAACGGGAGATTATCATAAACTTTCGTTAATTCGAAGTCACTCGCGAAATGAAAAATCACACTAGATTAATCGAAGAAAAAAATATTCACACCAATAGAAACACAAATACAGTCGACTTTTGATAACTCAAAGTTTTCAATTGAAACTGTTTTCAATTGAAACTGTATTTATATATTTTTCCCTCATCTTGGGGTTCATATTTCTGATTGGTGAATTGCATATAAAAACAATTGCTGAAATAGCAGAGATAACGCCTGAGGATCTAAGAAACCGATCAAAGAAGCCGCACTTCATATTAAAATAAATAGTATAGGGGTAAGCAGGGTAAGCGCGACAGTCGGTAATATTTATGACCTATTTGCGGCGCCTTTGAAGATGCTGCCGCCCGACATATATTTATGACTTGAATGCGGCACATTTGGGAAGTTGAAATTGGTCAACATTTATATCGTTTCTGAATTTATTGCATTTTCATTTTCTATTCGTACTTCCAACATCGTTCTTTCAGAAATTGAGTCAAATTAAATTTTTACCCATCTTGTAATTATTTCACATATTACCCTCGGTATGTCAGTAAAACTTCAAGTGTTCAAGGGCCATTTGGGGGGGGAACGTTCCCCCAGTTCCCCCCCCCTGGATCCGCGCCTGGTATGGAGTTACGGAAATGTTCACAATATAAAAGACCACAAGCAGCAATTTTTGGCTCAAAATCAATAAAAAGTTTATTAGCCCGAAGAAGTAAGGTATTTTTGATTGCCAAAACACAATATTTTCAAGCCTTGAACAGTAACCCCTAAAACTTGCATGAGCATTATTATTATTAAAAATAATACACACAGATCACGCTACATAGAGATATGTTGTCTCAAAAAAAGATCAACTCTTATTATTGGTAGTTTTTCAGTAGCCATTCCATGAGGTAACTAAACAATTCCCAAGTGGCTACTAATGTCTTTGTTTCATAAAATAAATCGGAATTCAATTCTTGAAATGCAGCTTTGAATTGGCTCAACATTTTTGTGGAAAGCAATCATAAATTTTCATTTAATTTTGGCATCGATTCTCTGATATATGCTGAGAGTATGTACCGCCAAACAATAATAAAATTTCCATTCATCATATGTTGCAGATATACTCCCACAAACTTTCATGGTCATTGTTGAATATTATTTATGGAAAGTTTCTGAGAACAATATGTGAATTGCAAGAAACACTTTCAAGTGACTAATTTAGGGATCCAATTGTATTTGTTTTATAATACCTATGTAGAAACACTTTCGCGAAAAGTACTCTCATGGTCATGATGATAATCAAAGTGAGCGAAAAAATTCTGTACTTGAACTGTGAAGTTCCAAAAACACAAATGTAATCCTAGCGGAACAACGAACCTACTTTTGTTTCACCCTAATGTCAAGTGTTTCTATAAATATAAGTCAAAAGTGGGATTGGCTAGAATTGATAATAAATAATTCAAGACCGGAAGAAGTTCTTTTTCTCCAATTTTCGAACAGAATGAAGCAAAGATTTCACATTTTTACAATTGATTCAATTGATTTGAAGTTATTCCTCTTCGAATTTTTTACACATTGTCCACAATATCTTCAACACCTGATTTGACTACTACTAATCACGAGTAAAATAATGACCCGAAGAATTATTGAGTCATGGTATAAGGTGAATAGAAAAAGATTTTCTAAATATTTGTTCTCATGGCTTCGAACTTGAAAACATGTGGACATATACAAATATAAAGTCAGAGGCTATTCCTCATATAACGATAAAACCTGATTCAAGCAGAATAACTTCCGGGAGGAATTATTCTATATTTTGAGGAAAGTCTAAGGTTTTAGCACAACAGTAAAATTTTTGAATGAGTGGAAATTGTGTCTAAAGTTGACAAATTTATTTGTAATTACATGATCTTTCTGGATTTAAATGTTTCAAACGCAATAACGGCGAAAGGTTCAATAGTACTCCTGGAATGCTAGAGATAGAGAGCTTAACGGTATTCTATAAATTTCAAAGGAAATTTTTGCTGGACTTCCTGATTCATAGAAAAAAATAAGAACACCTGACCTAGGGATATTCATACTGACATAATATCTGCGGTAAGTAATATTCATTTATTTTTTAGAGAGAGAATTTAAGGAATATTTAGCAATATCATTGAGTATTTTTAAACTCAATGGCAATATCCAACAATATAGCATTGTGTTTCTTACATTATTTTAGGAGCCGATAAGCACGTATGAGATACTATTGCACAGAGGGGAAAAAGGAGAAACTAGTAGAAAATAATTTTTCTGAATTTTCAAATTCAATTCAGATTAAATTAATTAATAATCAAATATTTCAAGCGATATATAGAAGCAAAGGTTCAATAGCATCGAGTATTCAGAACCTTTCTTTTACAAATAAACTGCCTAAAATGACCTATTCTGTCATGTCAAACAGATCAAACATGCTGTTCCTCCCAAAATAAGTCAAGTACTTCTAGTACAAAATTGCTTGGAGAAGGACCATAACGACACACCTACTATGAGATTTTTAATAGAAATTGTTGCTGAACCTCGTGAATTATAGAAAAAACGATAAAAGGCGAACATTTGCAATCAATTAAAGAGATTCTACACACGTTTCTTCTAAGTACCACCAGAGGTTCAAAACTGCATTTCAGGTCCAAAAACGGCCAATACACCGAAATTCCACTCTTTCTCAAGAGGATTTCACAATATTCAAATCTAACCGTGAACTTGAGTTTCATGAGAATAACGTACTTAAATGAATTACACGAAAATAATAACCAAAGACTTTTTAGGGATCCAGGTGCAATCAAATTGGTCATAAGCAATTGAATAAAAGGAAACATTTCACATATTTTATCCTATATTTTGTTAGAACGGAGAGACAGGGTTTTTTCTACTTAGGTTTTTTCCTGAGCTCTGGTATCATACGAAAAAATAGTATGGTACCTACCCAGTTTTACACTCACCTCAGTTAGGGATTTTTGTTTTTTTAGCTTTTGATTTCAAAAACTTAGTATATATCTTATAGTCAGAAGTAAAATATAGAGAACGAACGATAGTTCTAATCAGAAGAAAGCGTTCTCCCTCAATAGAAAAAGGTTACAGCGTACCGTGAACAGGACTTGAAATAGGGGTAGTCTAAGGTTGGAGAAGAGCAGTTCAATTCATGAACGAGTCCAGCATTGATTAGGCTTTTTGAAATAACATGATCATTTCGGATTGAAATTTTCAAATGTTTCAAGCGCTATATCGGCGTAAAGGTTCATTAACATCGACCATTCAGAAGCTTTCTATTATGAAAAGACTGCCTAAAATGACCAATTATGTCATGTCAATCTGAGAAAACATGCTGTTCCTCACGAAATAAGTCAAGTAACTTGTGCAAAAAAAATAAATTTCGAAAATGCTTGGACAAATGCCATAACACCCTACCTACTATAAAATTTTCAATGGAAATTTTTGTTGAACCTCGTGAGTTATAGAGAAAATTATAGAAAACAAGCTAATACATCCAAAATATAATCGTTGATGCGAGAATAAGAATTTCTGCTGTGTAACTAAAATTTTAAAGGTACATGCAAGGTAAAAACAGATGCTGAAGGTTATGAAATAATTAATTAGGTACCAACATTTACAATAAATTAAAGAGATTCCACTCACGTTTCTTCCCTCCAAGTACCACCAGATGTCCAAAACTGCACTTCAGTCCAATAACGGACAATACACCGAAATTCCACTCTTTCTCACGAGGTCGAGCCCTCAGAGGATTTCACAATATTCAAATCTAACCGCGAACTCGAGTTCAGGTCTTCGGCATTTTACTGTGCCACTTCTCAACTGCCGGAGTCGGTTTTACTTGGTCAGATACAGGTTTGAAGTGTACAAGATCGAAGCAATGTATTCTGCTCGCGAGGTATCCCACAATTTTTTATTTACACATCAACTCTTGCTCCGGTAGATGCCCAAGACTGCCTCGCCTTAGAGGGGACAGCGCAGGTAACTTGTGCCGTGCCAACGGTTATCGGTTTGGTCAAATTCAATTGGCTTATTGAAGTATGAAATTACTCGTACTTCAATGAACAATCGTTTGATCGGAAAGAGATAGTAGATTTGGTTCGTTCATTACGTATACAATTGTAGTAATCATAACAATTGTCGCTGAACAGTCGAGGTATAGTTTATTTTACTTTATCAATCTCTTTTAGAGTTCTAGTAGATTGCCTGATTAGTTTAAACCAAGCTACATGTGTACCTATTTCACTGTGTCAGCAGAGGAAAATTTGAACGGACCACCATACATTGCTGCGTATGACACAAGAGAACAGAGAAAAATCCTCAGTAAAACCTACTGTCTTCAGTGTCTTCCCCTATAAGTGTGGTGACTGGAGGCTATGATTTGTTTGTAAAATAGATGAGTACCATAAGAGTGGCCAACTGATTGAAAAACACCAAAAATCACTTAATTTTTTAAGCCATAAATAGACAATCGTTCGATCGGAAAGAAATAGTAGGTTTGGTTCTATCTATTACGTATTGAAAGTAATCATAACAATAAATGTCGCGCAACAGCCAAGCTATATTTTATGAATCCTTATCAATTTTTCGTTGAGTACTAACGCCACTTATGTCCATTTCAGATTCTTGAGGCCAAACATTAATTTTTTGCGAGCTTACTGTCTGATGAATGCTGGGAAGAGATACTGCAAAACAATAATAAAAAATTCAAGAAAAGCCCCGAACAGATGCTTTTAAGCGCTTATTCATAATGGGGCAATAAGACTACTAAACCAAAATTAGTCACTTTGCCGATTTACATTTCTAGAACTAGATTTTATTTCAATCGAAAGTATTTCATGGCAATATTAGATTTTTTTTGATACAACGATAAACTTTTCTGTGGTTGCATTAACTCAACTTCAACAAGTTTTTGCCTACTGCTTTGAATTGGCATTGAACATTTTACTGCCAAATTTCAGCTCGATCGAATCGACAAACTCGGAATTATTCAAATAAATTCATGATTTGGAAAAGGTTTTGATGATGCGATCCTCTTGAAATTCTGCATACCTATACATTCATTACATTCAATCTAACAATCCTCATTCACAAACTAAATTTCACTTGAATCGAATATCTTGTTATGGAAATATAAAGATTCTTCTTTTCAATATCTTCTTCTTCTTCTTTTCGTGTGCTTGGCAGCAAGGCCATCTACACATTATTTCTTTTCAATATTTCAATTGAATTTTCTATGGTTCTGTTAACACTATAGCCAAATTGCTTTGCATTAGGATTATTATGAACATTTTGCATGTGGCCGCAAAATTTCATTCCGATTGGTACTGTTCTGTCTGAGATATTGAGGAACAAAAATTTTTAATGGACATATTTCATGGAACACCCTGCAGGATTTGGCTGTTTAAAGAACTCAACTGCGGCATTTGGGAAACGAACTTACCCTGAAAATCTCGAGTTTCTAGGACAATCCATTCGATAGAATTTGGTCACGGATTCGTCATCAGTGAGTCGAACCATATATCGTTTGAGACCATTTTCGGCTTAAAATCCGAAAATTACAGACATTTGTACAATACGAAATGGCACTCGTTTAAGTAGAACGAGCGCTCAAAACGCACAGTAAACACTACTGGATCTCCCTATAATTGTGTTGATCCGTAGCTAGCATTTTTGAGAATCAGCTGAAATCATAGAGATAGAATAGTATAGAGTTGCTATCAATGAAATGAAAGTGGTATCAGATCCGCCATATTACTGCTATACGTCGAATTTTGACAATCATTGAATTTTTTCTAAAAATAGTGATTTTTGTACATTTTTCAAGTTAAATTGAGATTTCTTGTGCTTAATAAACAATAATCAAATGGTATCGTGTGCTGTATGGCTTTCTACAAGCAGAGAAGGGACAGATAAGAAGAAAATTAGAGGAAAAACATATCACAGGTAGGAATGAGTAGGTACTGAACAGATCCGCATTCGAAATTTTTGCTAGTATGTCTTGGTAATCTGATATCTTTTTATATGTGCATATTATCGCCTGAAGAAAAATTGTTTATTTGATATTCAATTGACCTTATTTGAACAGGATTCCTAAAGAGCCAACACGTCGTATTTTTTGGGTGAAATTCGTAATCAGAAAAAACTGGCAACTTAATTCAACCCTGAACTTTCAGCCATATTGGTCATATATAAGCCCCGCCCAGTGGTTCCATTTTTCCTTACACAATTGTATGTCATAGCGTCTCTTCTCTATTCTATCTCTATGGCTGAAATATTCATATATTCCCTTGAAACATTTTTTTGAAATTGCTTATGACAACAACAAAAACAGAAACATCATGAGGAAGTTGTAAGTAATATAAATGAAAAGATTTATTCTTTTCTCCGACTTTTACTCACATCTAAAGGCAACATTGACTTGTACCAACTACCGTCAACAGAATAAAGAAATATTCATCCCTTTTCGATCAAAATTAGGTTACCAAGATAAGTGAATCACCCTATACTTAATTCAGAATTGATTTGAAAAATCTAATCCAATAAGTTCTTTTTCTCAGTGAACTTGAAACTTCGTGGGATAAAGTAAATGTTGATAAGGTCAAAGATGTCTAAATTGATAGACTATCTAACAGGTAATGAATTATCTATGGAAAACTCTACATGTTCGATGAACTATTGTTAAAGGGCTACGCAAGTAGGTACTCAACTGTTTGATATTCTTACCGTATCTATGATGGTTTTTGATGAAGATCATTTTCGAATATAGGAATGCATAAAATATAAAAGTAAAATAGAATGAACTTTTTGAAGGGTACTGAACTCATAATTTCATGCTCAAGAGGCATAAAATTATAATTTATCGTTGACGAATTCTCTAACGCTATTTGAGAATCTGAAATGGAACGTGGTTGAACTTTTTTAAGTCGAGTAGTGAACAATATTGAAGCTCAATCTGTAGGTATCAAATGTATTTTTCTAAAAACATAATAATAATTATAGTTCTTACGAATTAATTATGGCGGAAGTAGTGTTTTATTTACGCACTCGTTTGTATCAACGATAGAGCAACCATGCAGCCAAAATGTGGAAAATGTTACAAAATTCTGCGAAGATGAAGGATGAAATTTTGGTGGAATATTTTTTGAGAATAGATAGTGCGCAGAGAGAAAATTATTCCTTAATATTTTATTTTTATTCAACTTATTTTACGAGAAAATTGGAGTTTCTCAATCACAAAATGCTCATTCGACAACCTTTCTGTTTACCTAGCACAAAACATTCGAAAATACAAGGCATAATTGATATCAAGCCTTCATATCAACATTATGGTTTTTCTTATCAACGCCATTGACGACTTCCTTAGTCCTTGGGTATCCTTTCCATGAAAAAGTATGGTAGATAATAAAAGTCCTACTTGGTTGGAGTTCCCGGAAGTATAACCTAGCCTTAACAACCCTATTTTAATTGATAATAATAGATATGATGTTTTTTATCAGAATGAGTCGAAAGTGTTGTTAACACCCAATTTTTCAATTATTTCAATATTCTAGTGATATAGAGATATTATTAATCACTTCTGATAAAAAATTTGGAACAGAATATTGACAAGGTCATTCGCCATTTTATAACCTAACATTTATGTTTCAAAATGGCGGATGCGAGAGTAACCCACTTCAACCGAAGTCTTGTATTATAATTATCGTTTACTAGCTTTAACCCGCGACTTCGCCCGCATATGTTTTTTTTTGTCCCGACTGTAAGTCCCCCTGCAACAATGTCCCACTATCGTGTTCCAGTCCTAAACTTCAACTTCCTACCCTATAAGTTAAGTAGTGTGATGGAATGTCGATAAGTTTCGATCCAAGTAAAACTGTTAAATAAAGACAGTTGCATAAAAATTTCATCATAAATTCCCTAAATTATGGTGCCTACCGACCCTCTAAGTTAGAAAAGTGATCAAATACTAACTTGAAGTCTTAGTAACACTCAGTTAAAAAAAAACATCAAAATCATTTCAGTAGCTATGGCGTCATGCGCTTCTTGACACGATCACGCTCGATTTCCGCGGGAATGAGGTATTTTCCCGACGTAAAAAGTAGCCTGTGTCCGTGCCTAGAATCCTATCTTTATATTAACCAAGTCTTATAAAAATCCGTTCAGACGTTAAGGCGTGAATGAGGTAAACTTTTAAAACAAACGATTAAAAATCACTAACTTAATTAGTTTTTTGCCTACTGCCTACGCCTTAAGTACAATAGCATGAATATTAATAACCCATATCCTTTTCTAGGTTACTATCTATCACCTAACTAAATTTCACCAAAATCCGTTCAGCCGTTTAGGCATGATAGAGCAAAACTCCCAGCAAAAACCATAAAAAAATCACTAACTCAATTCAGTTTTCTGCCTACTTCCTACCCCCTAAGTACGATGACGTGATCATTCTGATCTTATATCCGTTTTTAGGTAACCACCTATCACCTTACTAAATTTCATCAAAATCTATTCAGCCGTTTAGACGTGAAAGAGCAAAAGTCCCAACAAAAACGACTAAAAATCACTAACTCAATTTAGTTAGCTGCCTACTTCCTACTCCCTAAGAACGATGGCGTGATTATTTATAGCCTATAACCATTTCTAGGTTATCATCTATCACCATACCAAATTTCATCAAAATCCGTTCAGCCGTTTAGGCGTGAAAGAGCAAAACTCCCAGCAAAAACCATAAAAAAATCACTAACTCAATTCAGTTTTCTGCCTACTTCTTACCCCCTAAGTACGATGACGTGATCATTTTGATCTTATATCCGTTTTTAGGTAACCATCTATTACCTTACTAAATTTCATCAAAATCTGTTCAGCCGTTTAGACGTGAAAGAGCAAAAGTCCCAACAAAAACGACTAAAAATCACTAACTCAATTTAGTTATCTGCCTACTGCCTACCCCCTAAGAACGATGGGGTGATTATTTATAGCCTATGACCATTTCTAGGTTATCATCTATCACCATACCAAATTTCATCAAAATCCGTTCAGCCGTTTAGGCGTGAAAGAGTAACAGACAGACAGACAGACAGACAGACAGACAGACAGACAGACAGAGTTACTTTCGCATTTATAATATTAGTATGGATATTTCATATTCACTATATTTGCTGAAATGTTGTTATTTAACTGTTCCCATTAGTGGAATGAAGAAAAAGATAATATCCTCGTAACTTTCAACTAGAAATTTTGGTTAGTGACCAAAGCAGTCAATGTCATCACAACTACTAAAAAAAAGTTCATCCTAAGTATTTTTCTGCGATGTCCTTATTAATATTGAAATATTGGAGTTGGATGATCCTAGTACTTGTCTCTACTGTGATTATTTCTTTGGATGTGAAGAATTTAAACTAGAACACTCAGCTGAATATAAAGGGTGTACCAAAATTAACGCAAGATTTGAATTAAATAGAAAACGCCGTTTTTAGTCTTTTGATAGTTATGTTTTTATTGACTCGTAAAGTACATGGGATGGGGTTATGTATGAAATAACACATCCTACAAATGGCCTCCACGGCTTTGCATGCACATGCGCACTCTTTTGTTGAAATTTTCCTTGACCATTCTGCATAAATGTGGCTGAATTTCGTTGATGCAGCATTGAACCTCCTCCTTCAATGCACGGGTGGTTGTGGGCTTGTTGACATAGACTTGTGATTTCAAATAACCCCATAAAAAGAAGTCTAATGGTGTTAAATCACATGATCTAGGAGGCCAATTTTGATCAACGAAACGAGAGAGTACACGACCTGGAAATGCCTCATGCAGTAATTGAATTGTTTCACGGGCTCTATGACATGTGGCACCGTCTTGTTGAAACCACATATTGGACACATCAATATCATCCAATTTTGGCAGAAAGAACTGTGTAATCATGTCGCGATATCGAGCACCAGTAACAGTCACTGCTTGACCAGCAGCATTTTCAAAGAAATATGGCCCAATTATGCCTCCAGCCCAAAATCCACACCATACAGTCACGCGTTGTGGATGCATTTGTTTTTCGACAATCACATGTGGGTTCTCCGAATCCCAAATGCGGCAATTTTGGCGATTGACAAAGCCATCAAGATGAAAATGTGCTTCATCGCTTAGGATGATTTTGCTCGAAAAATCAGGGTCCATTTGTTGATGTTCAATAATCCATTCAACGAACTCTCTTCTCTGTCCATGGTCATTAGGCTTCAATTGTTGTGTTAATTGAATTTTGTAAGCATGAAGACACAGATCTTTGGTGAGTATACGCTGTAGAGAGGTTCTTGAAATTTGCTATTCTTGTCCACGACGTCGAATTGAGGTTCCTGGATTGTCAGCAACACTCACACGCACTGCTTCGACATTCACATTTGAACGGCTTGTTTTTGGACGACCAGTGTGTTTGGCGTCTCCAACGGATCCAGTCTCCATGAATTTTTCAATTAATCTCTTCACAGTTGACGAAGTTAAAACACTATTCCGTTCATATTTTGTATGAAATTTTCGAACTGCAGCCGCCAAGCTTTCACTATTTTTGAAATATTCTTTAATAATGAAGACACGTTGTTCTATCGTGTAACGCTCCATTTTTAATAACCCTATACTGTTAGCTGTCAAATTGCTTTTTTTTCAGGGTTGCCAACACTTCACTGCACAAATGGCGGCAAATTCAAATCTTGCGTTAATTTTGGGACACCCTTTAAAATGTCGGCCCAATATGATTCTTTATTCTTAAAATGCTCTAGAAATCTCTAGAACTCGAAAGCTCGAAAACTCAAAACCGAGTTATGCCGACAAGACATGTACCTACCCTGAAAGTTTGAATCTTCATGTCACTCCATCACGATGTTTTTAGAATTTTTAAACGAGATACCCTCTCGAAGCTTTCATAGGTCCTAAAATTACCATTGAGCTCATAAACAGAAAAATTGTTCCCTATTTGGCATAGTAACGATCTTATCCTAGCTATTCTTCTTCTAGACTACCCCAAAAGCCACTAGCTCCATTGATTCATTCAAAAGTGAAAGTTGACCACGGGTTATAGGTAAGTGAGTGCACCCGAGTCATTTGAGATCACTCTGTACTCAAAATTCAAAACCTACTGACATTTGAGGAGAGATGATAAAATTTGACACTTTTGAATGGAAAGACCTATTTCTAACAAAAAAAACAATAACTTATGTCGTTTTCTGAGAGACATTTTTTATGAAAAACTGGATTCTGAGTGAAAAGTTCCAGAAGAAATGTTGTCTCAGAAATAAAATATTTTTTTCAGTGGAAAAATTATACAGCAGTATTTTTAAAATGTATATTTACCTACGAGAAACATCCGGTAACTATGAAACGGTCAAGGATGTTGACGAGCGGTTCCTATCAAAGCTATCGAATTTGGCACACCTTGTACAAGAATATATAACACGCTGTTTTGCCTGTTTTCTTATATAAACAATTTCATTATTATAACGTGTGAATCAAACTGCGCGTTATACGTAAGAACAAATAAAACAGAGATGGAGCACTGAAACCTTCTGGATATTTTGTAATTTTTGAAGTGTTGCTAAATTATTATGGAATTATGGAAAAAGGTTAATTTAATGGTTTACATAATCTGAAAACACTGAAAGATCAAGAGAGAGAAAAGCGCACACACAGGATTTAACTCTGGAGGCATATGAGGTTAAAATAACACAGGAACTAAAGCCATTAGTTCATATAAAACGTCTTTCATTTGTCAATTACATTAATGAATAATCAGCTGGTTTTTCTGATGAAAATCAAGTATTCCGATGAAGCTCATTTTGAAACTGTTGGACTGGGGTTTCGGAATAAGCCAGGCCTCTCAGAGTAAGAAGAAGTTTTTGAAAATGAATGCAAATTATGTGTTTTATTCCTTCAGCTTTGTTTCAAGGGTCTCCAGGTGAAGGGAACAGAAAACAAGATGTATCAAAAATGTCTTTATTCAAACTAAAAGTATAAAAATGGAACAATCTGAATTCCAACTGCATTTCCACGAGATATTCTTCAGTAGAAATCTCCTGACAAAAACCCCGAAACACAAACTACATACAAGTAAAATGATTATGGCAACGAATAACACTCAATGTACCATAACAATATGAGCATTCGTCGAGATAGAAACTGTCCTCTTCTTGTTGGTGTTATTAGTGAGGAACTCCGATAAACTGCTACTTTGCGTGTTCGTTGTCGAGTCTGAAGATTTCCTGATCTTTCTGGTGAACCATTTGAAGGGTGAGAGACTCCTGCAAGAGATAAAGTAAGGAAGTTGAGAAATGTGCCCTAGTTTCGGAGTAACAGTCTTTTGAATTCGGCCTTCCAGAATCGGATTATGTCAATATCTCGGAATATCGTAGCATACCAAATTTTATACAATGGGGTTCTGAACTATTAGGTCACCTTATCCTTGGACCCCCTTGTTTTATTTTAGGTTTAGGGGAGGGTGAGGTATAATGATCCCCAGGGAAAATTTTGATTGTGGCCAAAGTTGAAGGCAAAACCGCAAGATTTCAATTGTTGAATGTAGTGAATTTACTCAGCTTTGTATCTGGGTACTTATTTTTTATGACGTCTATGTAGTTGTTTTGTATTAGAGGTTTTCGTAAAAGTTTAGTAAAGGATCATTTTATCCACACCGGTGGATAAAATGATCCCTGGGGTAGGGGCAAAATGATCCCAGGGATCATTTTGTACTATAAGTTAATAAATTTCAGTGAAATAAAAAACTCAGCAGTTTATTTTAATGATAATATGTATTGTTCATAACAATTTAAGTATGTAAGCAATTTACACAAACCAAACATATTCGATGGGTTGGAAAATAATATTTTTCTTGGACGTTTCTCGAAGTCGAGAGAAATTTATCCAACACAGGCTTATTAATTAATTAATTAATTATTAATGTCTGGATTATTAATGTCTGGATGTCTACGTCTAAATCCACGAAGCCATCCAAGTCCAGCTTTTCCTTCTCCTTCAGAAAATTAATGCGGTAAATTATTTATTTCTGCCATTTTTGGTGAGCTGAGGTTACGAAATCCTGAGTGGTCAGCCCATATATTATTCTAGACTCCATGTCCTCAATATAATCAACAAGTTCCAGTTCTTGTTCCAGGTTGAACACTGTTTGTTTGCCACCTAACTCTTTAGCTGAGCCTACAGCTATTTTATTTTTACCTTTGGCTTTTCTATTTGATGCCATCATAGGGACCTTAAATTCTCTACTCGCGGTTCTGTGAGGCATACCATCTCTGACGGCATCTAATGACTTTTGCATTTGTTCTTCAGGCTTGTTTTGGCGATTAGTTTTGCGTTTATTAATTCTTGGCATGATCTCTAAAAACAACAATTGATAATGGGGTAAAATGATTCCAGGGATAATTTAAGACACACAGAAAGGGATCATTTCACCCCAAATACCAAATTCCAAAATATCTATCAAAACAAAACCTTCACATACCGCGTGCGATGATAGAACATTGCTTAAAATAAGCTGAATGCTATCAATACCCGCAAATAAAACAACATTGCAGTAAACACTTACATGTAAAAAAAATGAAAGTCCAAAAACATGCTTACCTTAGATCAGAGCCATACTTTTTGATTATTTTTTAATAAAATCACGGCAAGCACTTGCACCGCATTGAAATTCTACAGGCAACTCGCAGGAGCGCAGGGGAACATGTTTCATTTGTATTTGGATAGATGGTACAAGCATTTTCTGATTAACAGCAGGGGATCATTTGACCCTTAGGGATCGTATTACCTCACTTTCCCCTATATTTATTTCTCCGAATTCGTCATTTCATAGGAAATCCCGATTAGTATGGAGATTTTTTTGTCTCTTGCATTTTTTCGTAGAATAAGTTGTTTTTGTGTGAAACGGCATAGATTTTTAAAATGTGGCCCCTACGATTGACTTTAAGTCCCGATATGCATATAACATTATGTCGTTTCTCTCGAAAACGACTAATTATAGGAACAAAACATATGAAAGATAAAAAAATCCAAGCTCTCCTAAAAATAAAAAAAAGCCCTGGGCAGGTGTTTTTGAGAGCTCGTTCATTGATGGAACAATAATGCTATTACCTTTTGTCTGAGACTTGAGATTTATGCTAGGTATATATGAATCCAAAATCTCAGCACGATCGGAATCATATTCTGGAAATTATTTAAAAATATAAAATATGTGAAAAATCAATAAATACAAAAATCCTCTTGAAATTTTGAACATTAAGTATATCAATCCTCATTGACAAAACGAATTTCACTTGAATCGGATATCTTGTTATGGAAATATAAAGGTTCTTGTTTTAAATATTACTATTGAATTTTCTATAGTTCCGTTAACAGTATGGTCACAATATTTTGCACGAGTCTTATTATGACCATCTTGCTTGTGGCCGCAAAATTTAAGTTCAATCGGTTCTGTTTCGTTAGAGATATTGAGGAACAAAAATTTTGAATGTCCATATTACATGGAATACCCTGTACGATTTGGCTGGTTAAAGAACTCAACCACGGCATGTTGAAACCGAACTCACCATAAAAGTCTCTAAAACAATCCCTTCGAAAGTTATTGTGCTTACGGCCGACCTGACGGTCCCACGGACATAATTAAATATAACCACGGACTCGTCATCTGAGATATATAGAACTTGAAAAATACATGATACGAAAAGTTTATGAACGACCTAGGTTCTCCAATTTAATAAAAAAAGGAAATAAAAAAAACTAACAAAGTTTTAGTGATGCAAAAACAACGGCCCAAGAAAAATTTTTAAAAGGGCACCATGCCAAAAAGGTACCTAATACTTTTTTTCTTAAAAACTTTATAGGTTTTCACTCCCAGTCTCTGAAAGAGAAATAATTAAAAAATTTTAATCAAGGTGAAGTGCTCCTGCGAAAATCTTTGCACTTAAACTGAAAAAGGAAATAAATTAAAAGGATAATGTAACGTTTCGGTGTCTATATCAGAGACCTACTTCAGACAAACTCTTCAGAATTGTGTGATTTTTCATTTGCAATCTGGTTGACATTGAAAGTTGTCAATATATAGAGATGTTGATTTATTTAATTTTTAAATTTCCTGACGTCATTTCTTTCTTCAATAAATCAATCCAAATACGATCTATTCCAACAGAACAATTGGCCAAGTTATTAACTTCATCTAACAAAATACATGTAGATTCCTTAATTTCCTTTTATAATTATCAAATTCAGTCATTAGGATCTTCGTGTCCCAGTTCATCATATGATCTCCGCTATTTGAACATACATGATCAGCGATTTGTGATCTTGTAATGTCTCTATTTTTGATGTTAATCTTATGTTTCTTTTCTCTAAAGGTCTTGATGTCTCTCCTGTATAAGATTTTCCACATATTGTAAACACAATGTTTTTATTTTTGTGTCTCATTCATTCGTTTCGTTCTAGTTATAATGGATCTCGAATCATTTTGTGTTTTGAAAACAGTTCTTATATTGAATTTGGAACCAATTCTTCTTATTTTCTCTGAAAGGCCAGGAATATAAGGAATGACGTTCAACAAATTTGGTTGTTCTTAACGGTTTTCTGTTTGTACCTGATCATCATTAGAATTTTGATTAGATATTTTTCGTGTTTTTATGATACCTGTTTTTACATTCAATTGATGATTAGAATCAAAATTCAGATATCTATTAGTGCGTGTTTGTTTCCGAAATACACTTTTTTCATAATGATCTATAAATTTTCTTATTTTTAAGAAATGCAGCATCCTCCCAGAATATATTCCAATCGGTACCTAATAAGGTTAGATGATTCATCATATTTCAGAATCCTCGTATAAAAATTCGGTATTATTTACTACGCAACAATTTAAGAGAAATTGACATAAAACGATTCTGAGCTGCGAAATTCAAACGTCTGACAAAAAAATAAAGAATAGGGATCCCCTTCATTTTCTTCCAGAATGTAAAACATAGTTTTGGGACACCTGTATAGTATCACAGTGATATTTACCCAATTGTTCCGCATAAGTGCGTTGAAAATATGCAGTAGATGATTGGATTAGCTGCCGAATTCAGAGGTGCCAGGCTTTGGACGAAAGTGGCTATAGCGATATTAGTCTGAGTTGGTTGTATGTGACCATAAACTTGCAGCAGATCGAAGATAATGTATGGACTCCAACACAGGATGAAAACTGAAAAACCGAAAATAAATGTATCTAATGATACCACAGGATGTATATAAATAGTTGTGAAAACATAAGGGGTGGATCCTTGTCAAAAAGTGGGCTGGATCTTTTATATACTCACCGGCCAAATAATTTATAATTATGTTATTTTAAATCCGATTTGATTTATTTTTTCTCAATTGTAGGTAGGTTCATACGAAGTCAATCACCTATTTCGAGATTCAAGAAAATTTGGCTTACGGTATTTTATACTGGGTTTCTGGTTTTTTTATTCTAACTTTAAAACCATTCCAATTTCACCACGTCATTTCTTATTTTATCATCAAGACACATCCTCCCTTGACAATTTCATACTTATTTTATTACAATAGCTCAATTTATGTTATGAAGATACAACATAACTTTTTATTTCACAATTACGTCATAAAATACTTAGGTACGTAATGAGAATAAATTGAAAACATCTTGGCGAGCCCTAAGTAAAGTTTTGAAGGTATATTGAAAGGGAGTATTTGGCAGAGGTTGATATAATAAGAGAGTTTATTCAGAACATTTAGTACATAAAAAACTCTATAATACTGTGGAGTTAATATTTACATTAACTGTATACAGTAATATTAACATAAATTTTTTTTCCAAAAATCCCCGCAAAAATAAAAAAAAACAATTAATCTATATGTAGGTAAGTGCTCTATTTAAGATTATGGAGACAGTCAAAATCGGGCAGCGAGTTCGTCTAAATTGGGTAGTGAATGTGTCAAGATCAGGCGGCAAACATGTCATGATCGGGTAGCAGAAGTGTAAAAATTCCTTTTCAACTATTAATGAGGTATTCATTGTTGGGTCTGATTTATAACCTTATGCAAATAGTCCGATCGAAATTAATTATCCATTTTTTCACTTCTCTTTTGAAGGGTATTTTATGTCTCAAGTTCATCACTTCTTGGGGCACTAGCGAGGACAGTCTTGGGGCGATATAGGTGAAACATCTTTGACCAATTGTTTTCGTCGTTCTTGGGCGTTGAAAATTTTTTCCAGTGATTCTTGTCCTATATTGATGGTTGGACGGTTTAAGCAAAATTTTTCCTCCGTGTATGTTCATTATGATTTTCTGAGCATACACCTGTCTGACATCAGGAACTTTGGCTAGTTCATAGAGGTCTTTAGTGGGGTAAGTTAACTTTTTCCATGAATTATTTTGAGAAAATATTTTTGTATTACATCCAATCTTTTTTTATGACAATCCAGAACTCCACCCCAGCCGATAATACCATATGATAACTGGGATTGTACAAAAGCATTATACAGTATTTTCAGGTGTTTCAAACTGTTGATATTTTTTTTCATATATTTGAACTTGTACAAGATACCGCGTAGTTTATTAGTTAAATAAACCATGTGCTGATCCCATTTCAAATGTTGGTCGACTACTATGCCCAGGTAGTTCACGGAGGATGCTTTCGGTATAATCAACTCCTCATTTATGTATAAATCTCCAAGGTCATCAGCTCTAGATTTACTTGATGTGAACGGTAAGTATTTGGTTTTGGTTGCGTTTAACGCAAGTTTATTTAGTTTTAACCAGTTAATTATCTTCTCAAAATCCCTCGTTGCTGTACCCAACAGGTCCGACCAAGATGAACCTTTGTATATAACCACGGCATCGTCTGCGAAACTTATCAGTTCACCTGCAGTTCCCATCTCTAGTAGACCATTTATGTAAATAAGGAAGAGAAGTGGTCCCAGAACTGTACCCTGTGGAATTCCGTAAGTAATAACTTTTTCCTGACTATATTCATCATTTACAATTACTTTTTGCTTTCTGTTGGTAAGGTAGCTTCTGATGAGTTCATACACTGGTCCACGGAATCCATAGTTATATATTTTCTCCAGTAGCTTTTCATGGGTCACTGTATTGAATGCTTTCGCTAGGTCGACGAATATAGCCAAAGATGGTATATTTTTATCTATATTCTCATACAGCTCAGATGTAAGAGTTTTTACAGCATCCTCGGTCGAAAGTCCCTGGCGGAAACCATATTGCTTGTTCGATAATATTTTATATTTGTCTAAATAATTGACCATTCTTACTTTCAGTAGTTTCTCGATGATTTTTCCGATATTTGAAATCAGAGTAATTGGTCTATAGTTTTCCATTTGTGACTTATCTCCGCTTTTGAAAATCGGTTTTACAATTCCCAGTTTTAAGATATCTGGAAAACAACCCTTCTCGAAACAAGCATTCACCAGATAAGCAAGGGGTTCAGCTATTTCTTCTTTTATTTCCTTCAGTGTTTCGGCTTTTATTCCATCAAAACCAGTTGACTTCTTCGTTTTTAATTCAGATATGACTCTTATGATCTCCGATGTTTCTGCCGGCATCAGATAGAATGAGCTATCAACATTAAGATTGTTCTCGACAAAATCATCTGGAGTTTTTATGTTTTCAGCATACTTTTCACCTAGCCCACCGTAATATTCGCTGAATGCTCGTGCGATTTCATGATCAATATCCATCCTTTCCCCAGCTGCATTCTTTATGCAAGGTATTTTCATTTCAGGCTTATTTTCATTGCACATGTCCTTTACATAGCTCCATAACGCATTTGATCCAGCATTTGCTTCAACGCGATTTTGAAAGTAGTTAAATTTAGCTTGCTTTACTTTCTTCTGGACGTCGTTTTTACATTTAATGTATTCATTTTTCAGCTCTATGCTGTCTGGTTCTTTTTTTAATCTGCAATACAAATTATTTTTTAAGTTGATCAATTTGCATATTGCTGGGGTAATCCAGTTCTTTCTTATTCTCTCCGCCTTTCTAACTGTGACCGTAGTGGTACTCTGCTCAATATATTCCGTCAATATAGTAACAAAGGCAGCTGCAATTTTATTCACGTCATTGTGTTCGTACATCCGAATCCATGTTTCATCCCTCAATTTTTCTTTAAGTATACTATAATTAATATATCTTTTTATTTTTTGTTTATGAGCATTTTGATATTTCATTTTCAGGTTCAAACCTAATATAACAGGGTAGTGGTCTGTAACTAGATATTGCAAAATGCAAGCATCAGTATCATGTCCTGGTTTGAAACCTTTAACAAAAAAATTATCTAGATATGACCCGCTGTCTGGGCGAGTGGAACGATTGACCATAGAGACAAAACCACACGTGTACAAAATGTTTTTATATTCCTCAACTAAATATTCGTCACTGAGTAAGTTGATATTTTTATATTTATATTTTGCAGGTATTTCGCTATCTCAACATTGAATGCAGCTAAAGGTGTCCGCGGCGACCGATATATAGAAGTTAGCTTCAAGTTTTCACCATTTTCTTCTTTTATATCGATTTCTAATAAACTGATTTCATCAATTTTGATTATTTGATACTCATGTTTTATATTTTCTTTGATGTATACTAATACGCCGTCATTCTTGTTGAATGTACCCTTATTATATATAATATCATACAATACAATATATACAAGAATTAAATTAGCCTGCTCTAAACCCAGATTTAAACATGATTGAGCATGTTTGAGATGCTTTTTGGAGGAAAATTCTATCTAGCATAACAACTTCTGAATATTTGCAGCAGCTCAGCGACGCTCTAGTTGAGGAAAGGAATCACATCGACCAGGTTTTCATCCAAAACCCTTTTGAGGAGCATGCCAAGACAAATTGCAGGTGTTACCTGTGCACGGAGGAGACCAGTTATCATGTTTGCAATTTATTTCCATTACGTTCGGATCTGAGGTTGAATTTGGACGTGTACTATTATAGCGCTTGTGAGATAAAATGCTTTTCTGAAAACCCTGCATCTTCAACAAAAATTATGCTATTGAAATAAATGAATATGTTAAGAGATGATGTGTCTTGATGATAAAATAAGAAAACACATGGTGAAATAAGTGGAAGAAAACACAGGTAGTTAGAGAAAAAAAGCAGATTTCACCCAGTATAAAAGGACGTACTCCAAGTTTGCCAGAAATTCAAAACTGTTGTTTGATTTTGTATGAACTTAGCTACAGTTGAAAAAAATTCAATCCAATTGGACTCAAAATAACACATTACGATTTATGAATTAACAAACTTAATCGATTTATTGAATGGATTGATTATTTTTTCACTTAATGTATCAATTTTTCAATTGTTTTTTTTTAAAACAAAGAACTAACAAGAATGAAAACAACCAGATATTTCATGCGCGGGAAGAGGCATTCAAAATAATGTTGGTAATGTTCCTCCATGATTGCATGGGGTAAAAAAGCCACCCCTATGCCCTAAAACTTGTTTCGCTAAAACCTTTTTTTATTTTCACATTTCACAATGAAAAAAATTATTTTCGATAACTTGATCCCTTCTTCACAAGAAGACCTCTTGTTTCTTGCTTAAATTCACGGTTTTTGGGGAAAAAATTATTTATCATCTTGATAGCCTGAGCTATGGAGGCTGGAATTTCCGAACTATAGAATCAATCATTTTCTTTTGGCTTTTTCTACCCATTGCAATGATAGAAGAAAACCATCAATTTTTTTAATGTGGATTTCATTCTTGCTAGTTTTTCGGTTTTTAGGAAAAAAATAAAAACTGCTTTTCGGGTGCCATCTATAAGGGGGCTCGACTAAGCAGCCTTCATTTTTCTCGCAACAGTGCTTATACGCTCTGGTAACTGAAATTATATTTCAATGCAAAATTAGGAATATTATGTATTTGTTAATGCGATAGCCCCTATGAACCAAAATTACTCACCACTTACAATGACCAATGTTATTTTGACTGTCTTAATTTTCGCTCTGGGGATGAGACCCCGAGAACTCACCCTTTTAGAATCGGACCCTAAAACAAATTATGTACTATTACAAACAAAAATCAAACGATTTTCTAGTATACCTGGTCTTTCGTTTGGATTATGGACATCATATCTGACTTTAGCGAAAGCCTTCGAGCTCTTGGTCCAAATGATAGCTATTATCACTGCATAGCATGTTGCGATTATAGCTGCTGGTATCACGAAAAGTGATATCGACACAAGTGTCATATATAGCTTCCACTTCCATTGATCTGAAAACTCTAGCCAACACTGAGTTTGACCTAGAAAAATTTTTGAAATTAGTATTCCAGAAATATCGTAATTATAATTTTATAGCTAGGTAGTTAAATTATTCGAAAATTCAGTTTCATTTTTGTCGAACATGATTGAATTCGAACTAATTATAACTTACAACTCGCAATTGAGACGAATTCAGAGTTTGAGATGTGAACAGAAGAAATGTACGATAGTTTTTAATGTGAAATCGAAATATGGATAATTTGGACTCTCGAATACTATTCAGACCAAATATTGAATTCAAACTCTATATTATATGTGAAAAATTGTTTCAACTATGGTACTCCTACATTGTTTTGATGTTGAAAATTAATTCAAATAATATTATGAAAGATAGGATATAGAAAAATTATTCAAGAAAACTAGTTGTCTTCGAAAAATGAGAAATTGGTTTTTCGAATGAACTAGCGTCGAACAATCTCATAACAAACATTAAAATCAAAACCGGTTTTCACAAAACTCCACTCACGTTTATTAATGAAATGTCATCATTTCTGTGCAATTTTCATCTCATTTTCGACATAAGTCGTCGAATTGATTCAAAATCAACGATTAGTTTGGTTTGGTTTATGAAACCAACTGTAAGAATAATATTCCGAAGGATGTGCAGTGTACATCAATAATTTATTTTCCATATGTAAGTATCATAAGGAAAGTTCCATAAAATTCCAACCAATTCGAATATAAGTTGTATCGACGTTTTTTTCCAACACGCCCTCATTTATTTGTTATCGAATTTATTCCATTTGGCTGATCCATATCAGCAGTATGGTCCGAATATCGCCGGGAACTTCAGAGCGGTAACTTGCGGTTTTCAATATGTATTTCAGGTGACCAGTTTCGTATATATACAGCTGGTCACTCTTCATTCTTGCCAACATAATTTGAAAATTTCATCGACAAAAGTTTGTAGAGTAACTGATAGCACAGTATGCATATAGTTATACAGGGTGTCTGTACACAAAAGGAGAGGGACTTTGGGAGATAATTCCTTGATGAAAAAAGAAGGGGTTAGTAATAAAACTATACATAACATGAAGCACTAAGTAGATGTTTCATACACACTTTTATTAGATCTCATAACTTCATCATTAGAGGTTGAAAATAACAACCCCTTATGATTTCGTTTAAAAATTGTTTTCGTGGGATAGATTTTTGAAAAATAAAATTCTCTTATGGTTTCCATTCAATTCTGGAGAGAAAAAGTTTCTTACAAAATTCGATACAGCCGATACTTTTCTCGGAAAAAATAAAACTTACAGCAGTTATGTTTACTATTCAATCTATTTCATCGTATAAGTGAATGAATATTCTAAGATATTGTATGTATATGACAGGAGATAAAAATGTTCTATAAACCTTACTGAAGGTTTAATTACTACTACTAATTAAAATAAAGTTATGGGATCAAAACAATTGAGTGAGTAACATCTACTTAATGAATCATAGTATGTATATTTTAACGACTCTGTGTTTTTTAGGACCCCTAAAAAATTGAAAACTCGTCATCGCCTTCCAAAAGCTGTATCTTGAAAGGGATGTCGATTTCGAAAGAAATTTATATGAACTACCCCTTCTTATTTTCATCGAGGAATTTTCTCCCTGAGTCCTCCGCATTTGTTTACAGACACCCTGTATATTTACTCTTTGATTAATTAATTATTTCTACCACATCACCAAAAAAATTCGATAACATCGCAAAATCCTCATAACTAATAAGTAAGTAAACACAACAATAAAATGACGAATTAAGACAAATGGGCCTGGATTATATCGTTACGAATGTGGATCCACGGGAATATAAAGTTGTTGTTTTTGAACCATATATTAGTGACCATAAAAGCATTTTAATAGGAGTAAATTTTCGACCAGAACAAAGGAAAACATTCGGGACATATTCATTCAGAAATCTGAGCCAAGTAAATGTTGATAATCTTATAACTTCTTCATCTGGGCACTGTTTTGATGAAGTTTATTCTCACAATGACGTTGACATATGTTTTGAATCTTTCTTGGGTGTTATACAGCATTTTCTGGAGCGGTACTGCCCTATGAATAAATTAGCTCCGCGTCGATTAGTGGGGAGGTGGAGGACGCCTGAGATTGTTCAAAGTAAACAAAATCTGTCTAATCTCCATTGGCTTCATAAGAATCTGGGTACTCCGGTCACCTCCCAGAACTATAAAGTTGCCAAACATCAACATAGGCAATTGATAAAGGCCTCTAAGTTAAAGTTTTATAGTTCGATAATCGATTGCTCCGAAAATAGAAATAAAACAGTGTGGAACATTGTGAATGGCTTGACTGGTAGGACGAATAGTCAGAACGATATATGCATCAATTTTACAGGTGTTATGTGCGATGAACCAAATCGGCTGACTGAAATCTTTGCGGAACACTTTTCCTCTATCACACATCTTAAACTGAGATCTTGTTATGGCGATAATCTATCTCAATCCTGCACTTTACTAGCAATGGTCGATAAAAATTTCTTTTTCAATCCTGTAATAAAAATTGAAGTTGAGGAAACCATCAGATCCCTAAAAAATAAGAAAAGCGTTGGTGTCGATTCTGTATCCACAAAAATATTGAAGGCAATGAATCAGGTAATAAGTGAGCATTTAGCGCATCTTATTAATATTTCTATAACATCGGCTAAGTTTCCAGAAATCCTTAAAAAATCCATAGTCATCCCCATATTCAAAAGAGGCGATCCAGAGGAAATAATGAATTACCGCCCGATATCAATACTGAGCATATTTTCCAAGGTGTTTGAGAAAATTGTACTGAACAGAATGATGTTTTATCTCAATAAATTCAATCTCATAGATTCGGCACAGCACGGATTCAGAAGTGGTCGTTCGACACAGTCTGCAGCAGTCAATTTTTTCGAATCAGTCTATGAATGCTTAGATAAGAATTTATTTGTAGCAGGTCTATTTTTTGACCTTTCTTCGGCTTTCGATTCACTCTCTTTCGAATTCATTCTTGAAAAGTGCTACAATTTGGGTTTCAGGGGTGTGTTCCTGGATTGGTTGCGTAGTTTTCTTGAGGGAAGGACTATGGCGGTAAGAATGGGCGAAAATTTTTCTGGATCCCGTCACATTAGCCTTGGAGTCCCGCAGGGTTCTGTGTTAGGACCACTTCTGTTTTTGCTCTTTATAAATGATTTGCCTGAGTACCTGGCCTGCTTATTACTAACTATATTTGCCGATGATGCTTCCGTGGTTCTTTCTGCCAAGAGTGTCGAAGAACTTCGGAGGCTATGTGAAAGTGTTGTTCATGAATTTGTGAACTGGTGTCGCTCAAACCGCCTAATGGTAAGTGTAGACAAAACGGTATGCATTTACTTTTGTTTAAAGAATAATGAAGTAATGACCTACAGAATAAATTACGGGGATAACTCAATCTTGACATCTGAGACAACTAAGTTTCTTGGTCTCTATATAGATAAAAATTTGAGGTGGACGGCCCACATCGATGTGCTATGTAAGAAACTAAACAGCTCTTTCTTTGCGATCAACAGAATCGATTGTCTTTTGAATGTATATTATAGCCTTGTATATAGCCACTTATCTTACAACATCTTGCTATGGGAAGTTGCTCTGATATTGCCAGAGTATTCGTAGCACAAAAGCGTATTATTCGTTCAATATTCAAACTCCATCTACTGAAATCTTGTAGACCAGTTTTTGTTGAAAATGAGATTTTAACGTTGCCCTCTATATATATTTTTAAATGTTTGCTCTATGCTAAGGAAAATGAAAGTGTATGGCTAAAATTGTCAGATCATCATAAATATGAGACGAGAAACTCTGAGACATTTTCATTTCCGAAGCATAGAACACACAAATTTGAATGCAGTCCTTCATATACAAGCATGAAATTATATAATCATTTACCAGCTTCTGTAAAAAAATTAAATCCTAAGCTGTTCAAGAAAGTAATTAAGAACCTTCTTATAAAAAAAGTTTTTTACTCCATAGATGAATATTTGTGCGACTCCTTAGTTGCTTAGTTTAAGCCTGACATGTCCTATACACTGTGTATCTAGTGTCTAAATGGATTAAATAAATTTATTATTATTATTATTATTATTAAAAACGAAGTCACCGGAATGAAGGACGATTGTTCTGGTGAAAGATAACTCATCAATATTTCAGAAAATCATCACCGCTTTTTCAGGAATATGATTAGTACGGACAGTCAATATACGGACCATCCTTCACGGCACGGCACATGGTTAAATGCAAAATGGCGAATGCTCCAGGTCCGATAACCGTATTTTGCTTTATTAGCTCTCTCGCAAACGATTGACTATTATCATTGACAAACTCAACGCTATTATAAACGAACGTGTCGTTGAGATTCGTGAAATTCTCATTGCTTCTCTCATTGTTCGAACAAAGTCAAGTTAAATGGAATTAATCACGCTTCACATTATCTGCGAGTGAATAGTAAACATCAGACAGATCATGCTCCTGAATCCAGTACCATCAGTATTGATATTTTTCGGTGAAAACCTGAGAGATATGAGTATAATTCTGTTTAAATTCGGCGTAAAATTCTTTGGGATGATTCTTCGAGAAGTTCATCGATGGATGATTTTAAATTATTTTCTGAGAAATCTGATGAGATAACTTTTTCAACATGAGTTCAATCAGTAAGAAATTCAAACCATCCGTTATAACATGGAATCACTATAATGAAAGAAATGAGAATTTCACGAATGTCAACAACACATTGGTTTGTCATTCATAGTCAATCGTTTGCGCTTAGAGAGATAATAGAGCAGAATGGCCTGTCGCATTCGCCATTTTGTATTGAATGAAGTACCATCAATCATAGGATGATAGGTTCAGTTGTTGACACCCTGATAGTGACACTGTGCAAATATATCCCGATGTAATAAACTATTGGTACTATCTAAGGTTTTTTCATCTATCTCTACCTATTTCAGAATGTTTTATTTCTATTTGGGTCAAGTTCAAGTTCCTGAGGTTACACTCTAAGAAATTTTTGAACACCAGCCAACACCCGCTGACACCAGCCGTATTTCCTCAGAGGCCCTGATTTTTTGGTGTTATTTCGCACCTTCTTAAATAACACCGACTTTCAAAAATTTTCTGGTGTGTTTCATGATTTCAAAGGAGTTGCTTTTTTCATATAAATAAATCAACTTCGACACTGAAGCTAGTGTGATTTTCATTCGGTTCTTTGCGAATTTGCACTTCTTTGGTGTTAAATCACACTAGAGCGGTGTGATCTCAAATGATCATCCAGTGCGTTTTGAAACTGACTCTGTTATTTTTCACAATTTATTAGTGTGAAATACTATACGAGTTAGATCGGTTTCGGTGTGAAATCGCACCGTTTCAGTCTTAATTTGCACTAGCTTAGTGAGGTTGCAATAACCTGTTCGGTGTTATTTAGCACTGACTTAGTTGAGATGAGAAATGACAAATTTATATCTGAAATTAAAAAATGCAATTCAGCGTTTTGAATATCAGATATTTGATACATAGCTTCTTTCGAAGCTAAAATAATGCATCATGAACCATAAATAATTAATTATTATTTAGCTAGGTACTTACTCCCAATGTTAATATTTTGTTCTGAAATTGTTATTTCTTAAAAGTTTTTTAGTGTATTCGTTTGCTGTGCAGGTTTTTGAAATAATTCAATTCATTTCAATTCATTCACAATGAAAGATTACAACAATATTTGTTGCCAAATCAAAAAACATTTTCTTGTTGATGAAATATATTTTCTTTACACTGATAAATACATAATGAACAGATAGATATGTACCTGATGGTAGACCAAGTGAGGGGTTAACTGTAGAGGTATCTTCCAAAAACACCCAAAGGGGTTCTTCAACTAGTTCAAAAAAAGATCAGATATAAGCATTTATTTATATAAATGGATGTAAATTTGTACATCGTATCTTCTCACATATGCATTGAAGTGATTCAGCAATATCTATTTTCGTCAATTGAAAATATATGGGTAAGTAATCTCAACACAAGTCACAATAAATATTTCCACCGTATAACCTAATCAGGTATATTATACAAAAAAAAAATTCAACGATTGTGAAAACTGAAGGAAGTTACCTGAATCAGTTTGAGTTCAAATTCGTAGTAGTTACTTTCATACAGTATTGATTTTGTCCTCGAATCATCAGCCAAAATGAACTTTTCTTTGTATCCAGAACAAATTTTCATGCATTTTACTTTCTTCACCTCGATCAATTTCACACTTTCGATTCATCATCACAAAGGCACATACAAGAAACAGAGATAGATAAGAAGGTGCAATCATTCGCAAGTCCTGTTTTGACTATGCTGAGGATTCTTTGTAGAGCCGCCAAGAATTGGAACTATTGCTATTAACATTGTTGCCAAAATTATTTTCTGGAATAATCAGTTCATCAGACACCATGGATCTAACTGTGTGACCGCTCATAATTTGGCAATATCTGGCAACCATGTAAAAATACTGAAGACAAACTGAAGTGAACATATGGGTTTTTCATATTTTTGGTGCGTATTTTGATTCAGTTGGTGTAAATTTTGAAACATGATTTGGCCGAAAAACACTTCCAGGTGCTTTTTTTGTTTCTACAAGCTTCAGAAGTAACACCTGATCATTTCTGTGAAATTATTGTTTGAAACTTCAAACATGCAGTGTATATTTTCACCCAAGAGATGATTTTTTGATTTATGGAGCAATTTGTTTGTTAGATTGGTGTTATAGCTTGATAAGCACAGTGTGTTTTCAAATATTTTTCTTTTCATTCTTGATTTTGTTTCTGTTTATGATGATGTGTTTCATGAATCACACCACTTAACACTATATTGTCATAATTTCGATAAAAATGATAAAATTGTGACATAAAAGGGGAAAAATATGCTTGAAAGTTAAGTATTAGCATTTACACCGGGATTTTTTTTAGAGTGTATCTTCCTGAAAACGACATCATTGGATATTTGTCGGGAGATTTTGCATAAGTGTCAATGAGTGTATATGTTAGAGTTTACTTAAGGATAGTGTCTGCATACAATTGCTTATATTTTCCCATTTCTGTATGTTTCATATTCGTTAGAAGTTTTCTTATATTTTTTGGAAGGTTTCAAGGAATATTTAATTGATGTCAGTAAACCTCTCAATGATTAATATATTAAGTTAAAACCATATGTCAATAATATTACATCGAACATCATTGAATGGTTTACCTACATCAAATAAATATTTCTTGGAACTTTCCAATGGAAAAATATACGCAATTATATGCAGTCGTTGTCCTTAAGTAAACATTAACTTTCATTCATAGACAAACTAATAAAATAGATGAGCCACTCGTATATTCTGCGACATCTGTCGGAGGAGGAGACTAATACACGAAAAAATTATTTTCAATTTGATAGTTAGATGTCGTTGAATTCATGGAAATCCTATCGAGAAAATAGTAAGTATGTAAAATCATTATTATCAAAAAACCTTTGAATTGTCAACTGACACAAGGAGTGGTTTGTTCTTTTTGAAATATAATAAATTTCGATATGCCTGCAAGAGTGAAGACGTGCTGTGTTATTGGATGTGAAATCGAGATGCAAGAAGGTAATTATAAAATATACATGTATATTCTGTTAACTATAAGAATTAAGATACTCGTAGTTTTCAACAAAGTTTTTCATGTATTGAATAAGTTTAGTCGGTAAATACTCATATTTTGTATTATTGAATTCATTATTTTTAGTTTTTGAGAATGTTTTCAATGCAATTATTAGTTTATTGATTAGATATTTATGAAATAAATCTGTATTTTCAATTGGTGATACCTATTTCAGTTAATAAATTTTTAATATATCCAGAATTTGATTCTTGATCCTCATTTCTCGATTCCAAAAGAAAATCAGATGAAAGTTCGTAGCTGGTATTATTTTCATGAAAATAAATTTCCTCACTCATCGATAACTTGCACGAATCCATTTCTGATTTCCTTTTGGAAATTGAATTTCAAAAAACTTTTTGCTTCTTGTATATGGGTGTACCTACCTATTCAAAAGGTGCACTACAGAATTCATTTTGAGGCAGCTTTACGATACAGATTCCTTTTTCAATTGAGCTTTTTTCACGAATTAGTAATGTTGTACAAACAAAGATGGCGTTGAAGCTTGTTCTACTAGTGTCTCATCTATTCTCCGTTTAGTTAGTCTATGCTTTCATTCACACTACTGCAAAATCTCGCGCCAAATATCTAATGATGCCTTTTCAGAATGCTGACCTGAGGATAAGGAAATAAAACATTCTGAATTATGGGGACACAGATGAAAGACCCTAGATAGCGCCAATAGTTTATTACATCAGTATACTCGTATATGTGAAGATCATTTATACTTTTTGTTATTTCTTTATCTGTATGGAACAAAATTGTCTAAACTTTCTTATTTCTCGATTATTTTTGGATGAATCCCTCAATGACCCATATAATGAAAAAGTATGAGTGAGAGAAAGCAGGATAATATCATAATCAAAATTGATGCGAAAGTGAGATGAAATTATGTCAATGACTATCATACTGGGTGTCAAATACTATCGAAGTGTGTCAATGACTATCAAGTATGTGATGTCGATTTGGTGTCCCCTCGAATATTCAATCGATATTTATTGAAAGTTTGAAGGTAATACCAAAATAGCAACATTCAACTATATAGTTCCGTAATTATAACCATGGTGTTACAATGAAATAAGGAACCGAATTCGCCTACTGAAAGTATCCATGCCCTTGAGATGTTAATCATTATAGCTTTTACCCTACATCTATAATTATATGGAACCATACAGATTAAATTCGATAACGAATAAATGAGATCGAGGTGGAGAAAATCCCTCGGACAAATCGATTGATACAACTCATATTTAAATTGATTTGAGTTTTCTGTTTTATTTACATATACAAAAGGAATTGTTGATGTACAATGTACATTTTTCGGAATAATATTCTATAACGTTATTATGATGAAAGAGATCAAGAACATGTAAAATTATCTTGAGCATAGAAATCAATGAGAATTATTTGAAATCATTCCTATAGTTCGAAGGGAGGAGAAATCGAAATATTAAAAACAACTTCATTGGAAATTGCGAACTTTTCATATTTTCAATGATAGATGATTCAATGGCAAATTCCATGTGTTGAGTTATTTCCTAACCTAAGATGAATCACTGAAATAGTTTAGAGTTAACATGTATACATTGTATACCTACTACATTATTTATGTATGACCCCAACCTATATAATTCAATAGGTTTTTTCACTATGACCTAATTTAGAAGAACAGATAATTAAAAAAAACACTTAATTTCATAAAGGAAATCTTTGATTGATATTGAGCTGCAACTTCGAGAATTACCTATATAAGGGGTGCTAAGCAAAAAAGTACCATAGTACCAAGCGATAGAGGTCCATAAAATATGAATAAAAGGTTAAATGAATACATATATATCCGAAACTGCTTCCTTTAAGAAATACAAGGTGTTAAAGTTGATTTTTCTATTTGATTATTTAAAATAATCGAAATATCCTATTAGTTGTTAGATACTAATAGAGAGAGCCACATAGAGGATTCCTCCACATTTAAATCAACCCTAACTTATTGCCTTACACTCTATGTCATTCTGGACTAGAAAAAGCGATTTTTCTATCTTATTTCCTTCAAAAAGGTATACTTTGTTGAAGTCGCTAAGAACAACGGTTTCCAGTAAAATAGCATCGAAAAGTTATGATGCACGAAAATTGTCCATCAGAAGCGCCAAAGTAACTTACTTACAATAACAGGGACAAAACGCTTTTAGAATTAAATTTTAATAACAACAGCAAAAAACTAATTAATTAACAAAAAACATTAAGTATTTAGAAGATGTTCGAACTGTTCGAAGTGCTGGCCTTGTGCTTGACCTTGAATGATAAACTTCAAAACCCTGTATTTCTTAAAGCAAGCAGTTTCGGACATATCTTCATAGGACCTTTTTTTCATATTTTTGGCCCTCTATCGCGTGGCCTTTGCATGGCACTTTTTCCTTGACACCCTGTAGATTAATTTGTAGAACCTGTTTACCCTCTTCGTCATCTACACTTACCCTGAACAATTTTTTCCTCGTATAAAAATAAAATTGGTATTGATAAGATTGCACTAAACAACCATGCTGTGAGTATCAAACATTTGGCTCTTCTCCCTGAAAATAAACCAGAATTATTTATGCGAGACATCCTAAAAATGTTGGATTTAGAAGAAAATACTAGGTCTACCCGGCTTTCTACTGAGAACTGTAAAATGTCCCTCAATTTTATTGGTAATACAAATTCACCGTTTTTATGGGTATAGATCGTCGAGTATATTCGGTATTAAATATGTAATATATGAAGCAATAACGATATAGTAGATTGACACATATGGAATTGTTGATTTTTTCGGTTTATATACTGTTATATGCTCTTAAGATATGCGCGGATTATTTCGAGGAATTGTAGCTTTCTTGCTAGGACTGCGTTCACAGACTGACTCCGAGAATGCTCTGCCTAATCCGAAGTGGTCGGAAACTTACTTAAATTCCTTGTATTCTGTTCTCTGACAGTTATTCGAATTTAATCCGGTATCCATTATTTGTCTTTCCGAGAAAAAAATTTCCATTTTGAAAGGGCATTTTCGTTGTTTGTTATCCATTTTGACTTAATATCTCCATTTTAAAACTATCTTGATTGGCAGTGATACCGTTAATACTCAAAAATAAAGATAACTCGGTATACCTACACATTCAGTAAATATTAGACTCTACTTACTAATTTATTTTCAAGAGTTTTGTATTCTAATGAACTATCTCTGATTTTCCCATGCAAAATTCCAAAATTAAAACTATAAATGGAACTCATGAAAATGTAATGTGGAAATGTGGTTCAAGTCTGTAACTTTATTCACCGTTTGTTATCCATTTTGCGGGAAGATTTCAGATTTCACATATAGTAGACTTAGAATTATGAGATAATCCCATAAATATGAAAGTAGACAGGTATAATTTCAATGAGAATATTTTACATCTACTGAACTTCTGTCGATATTCCTGTATAGAGATTCTAAAAAACGATAAAAGAAACACTTGAAGGTGTATCACATGGGCTGAAAAGTTCCGGGCCTAACACATAGATGGCGCTAGTTTTGTCGCAGTCACCTTTTTTTCTGTTAATGCTAACCTTCGACAGATAGCTGTTAAAATTTAATGACATTCTATCCATTAGTTTGTGAGTTATTGTGCTAAGAGTTTTTTTCCATTTTCATTTTCAAAACAATGGATCGATAACAGTTTCGTGGTTTAATTTTACACTGTTTCTTGATGGGAAAAAATACCGTTCAAGCGAATTAATGGCTTGAAAAGTGTAATGGGGACTCCGCTCCATCAGAAACAACAATAAAACGTTTGTTTACTGACTTCAAACGTGGTCGTAGAGACACCGATTATGCAGAACGCAGTGGACGTCCAAATGAGGGGGTAACACCAGAAAACTTCAAAAAAATCCACAAAATCGTTGGAATGATTGAAAAGTGTACTTGCTTGAGTTAGCTGACATCGTAAAGATATCAAAAGAACGTGTTGGCTTTATATTGCATAAGCATTTGAATATAAGAAGCTCTGTTCAAAGTGGGTGCTGCGTTTGCTCACTGTTGACCAAAAACAAGAAAGTGTTGATGCTTCTGAGCAGTGTTTGGCCATTTTTAAACGTAACAAACCGGAATTTTTGCGTCGATATGTGACAATGGATGAAACATGGATCCATCACTTCACTCCGGAATCAAAACGATCGTCATCTGAGAGGACAGCAACTGGTGAACCTCGTCCAAAGCGCCCGAAAGCACAACAATCGGTTGGAAAGGTTATGGACTCTGTATTTTGGGATGTGCGTGGTGTAATATTGATCGACTATCTTGAGAAAGGAAATACAACAACAACAACAGTGAATATTATATAGCGTTTTTGGAGCGTTTGAAGGCCGAAATTGCAAAGAAACGACCGCATAATGCATATGGCAAAGAAAAAAAATTGTTCCATCGAGACAACGCACCGTGTCACAAGTCAATCAAAACAATGGCAAAACTACGTGAATTGAACTTCGAATTGCTCCTACATCCACCGTATTCGCCAGATTTGGCTCCCAGCGACTACTGGCTGCTCACAGACCTGAAAAAAATGCTCGCCGGTAAGAAATTTCGCACGAATGAAGAGGTTATCGCTGAAACTGAGGCCTATTTTGAGGCAAAATCGTTCTACAAAAAGTGGTATTGAAATGTTAGAGATGCGCTGGAACGATTGCGTTGCTCTTGATGGAGATAACGTTGATGAATAAAGCTAATTTTCAACCAAAAAAACCGTATTTTCTTTGTTAGGCCCGGGACTTTTCAGCCCATGTGTTAGGTACCAGGTAGCCATTTCATTTGGCATCCATGAATGGATATTCAAATTCAAAGAACATGGTTCCAGTAGGACGGACCAACAAAACACACATCTAATATAGGTCCCATCCACGAATTCATGATATTTTTCAAGCAAATTGATCTTTAAAAGAATCAGAAATGACATAATTTGGCCTCCACGCAGTCCTGATTTAAACCCTATACACTTTTTCATATAGAGCTATTTCAAATCCAAAGTTTACACCAACTTGACTGCCGCTAAGACGATGGTCTGCGGACTATATCATTTTTAAGGAGTAAAATCCCATTCTGCACTTTTCAATAACATGTTTTTTCATCTACAAATAAATAACTTTCTTCCGAGACTCCTTGTGAAAAAACTATGATGATTTGAAAAGTTGGTTCATAGATTCATAGAGTTTCATAGATTTCCCATTCAACGAACCATTAAAACAACTTAGCTTTCGCACAAAGAACAGATTTGTTGTTTACTTTTCTCAGCTGCACTGCCAAGCCCACCCTGCACCATCGGAATAGGTGACAATGTGCAGGTTTGTGTTCCAGGAAAACATTTATTGAATATTTATTGTTATATTCTGTATGTCGCTTCCACTTAGTTAAAGAAATTAACAGAGCCCAGACGTGAAGTCAGAATCTGAAGCGCGCTAAACCATATTTGAACATTCAATTTGAATATGAATTCTTTCCATTTATAGTCCGTTCACGAAGTTTGAGCGCATAGTAGGCGTTTGTTTATTTATCTGAAGTTGGCAGTATTTGCTGTCATAACGTAAAATAGAGTCAACGTTGCCAAATGCACCCGGCCTCGTCCGACAAGCTTGCGAGTTATCAGAGAACTCTATGTTACATTGACAACATTGCGTATCAATCTGACAAGAAAATAAACATCATAACCTAAAATTTCAATATACACAGTGGAATATGCCAAATTTCCATGGCCAACCGACGGCTCAACCTTTCGTGAACGGACTATATAAATTTTCTAAAGAAAAATTTATGATCTAAATAATTGAAACATTCTCGATGAATGATAGTGCGCCCGTCAACTCTGGTTCACTTCCTATATTTCTTCTTTCAGAGAAGAGAGATATTAGAGAGTTATCGAAACGCAAATAGAGGCCCAACTTAAATAAAGTTTCCTTTATTTTGACATCTGCCCATGCGCATCAAAGAAAGATTTAAAGGTGGCCTTATTTTGACAGTTCTCTCATCCTTTTGGATTATTATTATTATGTCAGGTACCAGGTATGAACCCTGGTCAGATACTACTTTCTTTTTTTGTGCACTGATCAATTTAAAATTCGTTAGTAGTAGTGCATTTGATAGCGTATATTGTGAAAGTTTTGCAAAAAAATTAATAGGAAATTGTGAATAAATGTCTCAAATTCACTTAGGAAGGCGTAGTGATATTATTGGGGGACTTGTTGACGAATAATGCCTTCATAAATCCTGAAATATGGAAAGAAGTGAGAAATGAACAATTTCTTCAATAAAAAAAATTTTCGGCAACCACCCTTTTTTTTAGAGAAATTTGCATTTCCTGGTCTAGTCCGAGAAGTAGGTACTAGGACTCGACCGGGAAGTATGATCCTGAAAAAAAGAGTTGATCATTACCATCGCAACGAACAAACAGCTGACAGTTTATATGAAATTGATTATTAAAAGTTTGCATATTGTATGCAACCAGTTCGAAAATAGTTTTTTTCTCCAACCATCAAAAAATGTTGACTTTTCTGTACTATTTTCAGGTGCAAAAGTCATAAATTCTCTTACCGTACAAAAATTTGCTCGTTGCTTAGCAACACTTTTAATCCTAGGATTAAAAACGCTACTTTTAATCCTTGGATTAAAAGTAAATGCATTTGAAGTCTACTTGACAATCACTGTCATGATTCTGTGTTCAAATTCATAACCAAATTATGAACGATTTTTCACTCAAACCAATTTTATTGTAATTTTGACTTGGTTGGAGAAAAAATAGTATATATTATTCGGATTAAAAGTGCCTATTTTAACTCGCAATTCTGCATTCGCTAGGCTGCGCCTCGCAACTGCAAATAAAAATATTGCTCGTAAAAAAAATATGCACTTTTAATCCTTATAATATAATATACTATTTTTGGACGCGCAGACTTCCAGAAATTTGTCTTTTGGTCTAAAAAGTTCTATTTTCCGGATACATGAATTGTCACAAGTGTCAAAATAAAGGAAATGACTGAATGAAGTGACGATAAATAAGTCGTTCCAATAACTCAAATTTCAGACCAACGTAAAGGGATCTTTTATTAGATTAGATTAATTAAAAGTTAAATAAAGTTTGAGTTTCGGTAACTCTCTATTATTTTTATTGGTATTGATATTATGTTAAACTTACAACTTCCTGAGAACTTCATTGGATGCCTGATGGCATTATATCTATCTATACTCAAAGCAACCAGCACATATGTTGAAGCATAAGTTACAACGACCTGAAAAAAAAGAAATTGCATTCAATGCCTCAGGCCTCACGCATATTTCATTTCACAAAACAGGGGAGAAAGAACCCTACCTGCAAGAACTTGATGATTTTGCAAGCAATATTCCCGGCATACCAGCTGACTGTTGCTCTCCAGATTATGTCAGTCAAAACGCTTATCAAACCAACACACAGATCTGAAAAAAGAATGTTGAAATTCATTATTGGTTTCGAATTGATAGACTGTTGGTGTGGAAGACGGGGTAGGCAGCAAGGCAACGCAACACTCGCGGGTGGTTCCAAACTCTTGTGTCGAAGCTGACTAAGTAGTAGGATTGCAGACATTAAAGGAAGTTTTATTTCCTATATTCATTTCATTTCTGTTTTAGGGTAAGTTAGCCAAGTTTCGAAGGTATTCCGTCTCAGAGGAAAAAGTAAACCTATAGTCCGTTCACGAAAGGTTGAGCCGTCGGTTGGCCATGGATATTTGGCATATTCCACTGTTTATATTAAAATTTTATGTTATGATGTTTATTTTCTTGTCAGATTGTTACGGAATGTTGTCAATTTTGCATAGAGTTCTCTTATAACTATGTAGCAAGCTCGTCAGACGAGGCCGGGTACTTTCGGCAACGTTGACTTCATTTTGCGTTATGACAGCAAATACTGCCAACTTCAGATAAATAAACAAACGCCTACTATGCGCTCAAACTTTCGTGAACAGACTATAGGGCCGTATTGATAGTTCGCCCTTGAGGTTGAGTGACAGTTGAGGTCACCTTTAAGGCTAGTATTCATAAGGGCGATACAAACTCTCACTCACCCTTCAAGGGCGAACTATGAATACGAGCCCTAAAGTTGCCTTCAAGCATTTGTTATGCAGCCAAGTAGAATCTGTATATTTACGCGAACAATATTCCTGCGTTGCGAACTCATGCCGTATGTTTATACCGTATAGGAATAATTGGTCTACCGCTCCCCTACTCTGATACTAGAAGTTTATTGTTGCTTGAGGCTATTCCGATAATTATAGCTAAGGCAAAATTACGAAAATGTATTATATTCAGGAATTGGAGAAATGCAAATCTAACCTATTGTTTACTTCACCCTAGTGCGGCAGTCAAATGCTTTCCATTTCAATCTAATGCTTGGTTGATTACAATGCAGTACTATTCACGCGTAGGGGCATCTCTATGTTTATTTCTTACTCTGTGTCGCGTACACTTTATTTTAAGCAACCGTGAAGAAACACCATTGAATTGATGAATTATTGTGAATTGCGATAAAAAAGATACCAACTTTTGACAACAATTTTTTTTTTGAACTGTCAGCCGTTACTTCGTTGCGATGGGGTGATCAACTGCATTCATTAAAATCATATTTACTTCCGGCTTAGTCCGGGAAGTACGTGCTTGTCGAAATAGTATATTATATTATAAGGATTAAAAGTGCCGAGCGAATGCAAATTGCGAGTTAAAATAGGCACTTTTAATCCGAATAATATATACTATTTTTTCTCCAACCAAGTCAAAATTACAATAAAATTGGTTTTAGTGAAAAATCGTTCATAATTTGGTTATGAATTTGAACACAGAATCATGACAGTGATTGTCAAGTAGACTTCGAATGCATTTACTTTTAATCCAAGGATTAAAAGTAGCGTTTTTAATCCTAGGATTAAAAGTGTTGCTAAGCAACGAGCAAATTTTTGTACGGTAAGAGAATTTATGACTTTTGCACCTGAAAATAGTACAGAAAAGTCAAAATTTTTTGATGGTTGGAGAAAAAAGACGTTTTTGTACAACTGTCAAAAAAACTTGACTTTTCTTCATCACTATGGATGCGTAAAATATTACTTTTTTCACCGTTAAAATAGTAATTTACGTAACAAGTCCGGAAAATAGGGTTTTTTTGGACGAATAGACAAAATTCTAGGACGAGCGCAAGCGAGTCCTAGAAGTCTATGAGTCCAAAAAAACCATTTTCGGGCGTGTTGCGTACAATATTTTTTCGGCAACCGTCTAGAATAACAAATCAATGAGACGACACATTTCTTTTTTATATATTTTAATTCTTATTTAAATTAAACAGAACAGAAAATATCACATATTAACAGAAACATTCTAATTCTTATTTATATTAATATTTATATTAAAATTCGAGCAATTACTGATATTGAAGGGATTCAATTTGTTTGAAATGCCTGGTATATTTAAATTCCTTTTGTTGAAGCCACAACAAGATGGCAAAGTTTCCGTTTCGCATCGATTATTTTCTTCTGGTGATTTTTGAATGGTCTTGGCAATTTTAATTTTGTTTTCAAGGGAATTATCTATATATCCTTCAGCCACATTGGTAGACTTCCAGCCACCGTGTCTCTTCAAATTTGTGATGTTTCCACCATTGTCAGCAAATAACGTCGCCGAAGTTCGACGAATGCTATGGCCTGTGTAATTTTTAGGATTGGGTAAATGTAAAAACTCTGCGATTTTCATTCCGAGACTCCCGAAAGTGTGGATACCAACAGGCTGAATCGAACATTTTCCCTTTTTGTAATTCACGAATAATCTGTTGTGTGGAGTATGAGATGGCCGTAAAGATAAATATTGTCTATACAACAGCAGGTTTTCTTGCCCAATTACAACAAAAGTTCTCTCAATATGTGTTTTGGAATCCGGTATTTTCACAAGCAACATGTCTTCCTTATCGTTTATTAAATCAATCGACATTTTTGTCAGTTCTTCTCTTCTGCACGCGCCGGCTAACCCAATAATTGTTGCTACCTGAAAAGTAAGTTGATACTTTTATATCCTACAATCGTAATATTTTGTTAAAATCACCTTCAGCATTAGATATGTATCATTATCCGCTTCTCTAATGAATTTGCTGATCTGTTCACTGCTGAAAACTTCTGATTTTTTTGGCTTTGTAACCAACATTCTTCCTTTTAAGAAATGCGAGAACTTTTGGGAAAATGGCTATGTTCACATTTTTCTTTACTAAAATGGTACTTTTCAACATAGAGTACATGCTCCACAGAGTGGAGGATTTGACTGTTTCTGATTTATGCGCCAAATAGGCCAACATTACATCCTCTGTTATAATTTTGCATTGCTTCATCTCCATCCATTTCGTGAACGAATCATACACGTTTTCATACCTTGATTTTGATTTTTCAGGCAATAATTGTGCTGTAGCAGCGGCTGCTATATTGGAAATTTCCCAAGGCACATTTTCATTGTCACTATCACTGCTGCTTTCCATATTTTAATGCGGATTGGGATTGCGATCAGAAAACATGCAAATTCTTGACAACTAATTTTATATGAACTGTCAGCCGTTTTCTCAGTGCTATGGTAACTTCATTTATCAAAAATATACCTACCAAGATTTTCATATTTACTATGATCAAAACGACGTGATTCTTCCCGGCCTAGTCCGGGAAGTACGTACTTCCCGGACTAGGCCGGGAAAGGCTTCTTTCTCAAAGAAAAAGCGTCCGGAAAGTGGGTACTTCCCGGACGGTTGCCGAAAAAAGTCTTTTTTTCACTGCTGATAACTAAAATTAGAACAACTTAAAATAATGAATTTTTTAATTACAACAAATTTCACAAAATTATGATTGTATCTGTACCTTATAAAGTAAATTAGTTTCGTCATCAGCATCTCTGAGAAATTTATTGATATTATCCCTCCATAACACTTTAGATTTCTTTCCTCGGTATCCGACGCTTTTGTTCTTAATAAGCGGGACCAATTTTGAAAAATTCCTTATATCAATATTTTCCTTGACATTCGATGTTTTTTTAACATTGAGCTCCATAACTTGGAAGGTTTAAACTTTTTTTATTTTTCCTCGAAATAGCATGTGAGCACATTTTCAGAAACCTTTTTTACGTTGTTCTTGTTGCGCCATTCTCGAAATTGGTTATTCGTTTTCTCATATTATTAGCTTTGATTTGGCTGGTAACATATAAGATACAATTGTATTTGCTTCTTCAGTCATATTTGCGGGGGTATCACTACCACTATCATGTTCAACATCCATCTTCTTTAAAATAATTCGAAATTGAAGCAACTACGAGCAAATACTGTCAAAGATTCAAACATTTTCAACAAACTGTTTCTATAGTTACGACACAGAAAGATCACTGGATTCATTTAAATATTGTACTGAAAGCATTATCTTCAATGATTATACGTATTTCAGACGATGTAAATTCACATTCACAGTTGTACAAAAAATGTTGTTTGTATTTCGTGCGTATAAAATTCGTGTTTTCATGGCACATTCGAGTGAATTTTTGACACTCTCATGTGCCATGAAAAAAACACTCATTTTACGCACTTAATACAAAAATAACTATTTTTCCAATAATCAATTTATCATTATTTTTTGACGGTCACTCCCGTGAGCGTAGCTGTAGCATCTGCTGAGAGGTCATTTCCAACAATTCAAGAAAGACCTGAGCTATTTATTACCTCAAAATTTTGTATAGGACTTGAGATTGATACGGAATAAATAAATGCAAAATCCTCAGCACGATCGGAATAATATTCTGAAAATTATTGTAGAATTAAAATATGTGAAAACTTGACAATTAAATTGAAATTTTGCATGAACATTTAGTATATTAATCTTCATATACAAAATAAATTTCAATCGTATAGGATGTTTTGTTATGAAAATATAAAGATTCTTCTTTTCAATATTTCAATTGAATTTTATATGGTTCTGCTGACACTATGGCCACAAATTCTTCATGCAATTCGTCATGAATGGCCATTTTTTATGGAACACACCCGGTACAATTTGGCTGGTTAACAAACTCAACCGAGACATTTGGGAACCAAACTCACCCTGAAAATTTCAATCAGTCAATATCCCTTCGAAAGTTATCGTGCTAACGGACAGACTGCCCTACAGACAGAATTGAATTGGACCACGTATTTGTTGTCATCAGGAAGTATAGAACCCCCTATCGTTTGAGAGACAATTTAGGCTCAAAACGTTTAAGTAGTATTTGAGATCGACTATGAGTCCAAAAAGGCTGGTTGGGTTAGCATACCTAGCAATCATATTTTATGAGCAACATTTCATAATTTTTGTTAATATAAATTTTCAATTATCCTCATACATAACAATTAACCAAATATTTATTACAATATCAATCTTAATTTTCTTTTCTTCTCGAAAAAAACTTAACGACACCTTTGGACCTTGAATATAGCAAATTTTCCGATGTATATCAGGTGTTTCACGCACGATCCAAATTGGTGCCGAACTCTGATAAAAGCGAAAGATATGAAAAATAATGAAAAGGGGCAGAAAGGCAACACGACACACGCGGAGTGCATCCAAACTCTTGTATGAAAGCTGTCTAAGTAGTAGGATTGCAGACATCAAGGGAAGTTTTGTTTACATTTTTGTTATGGGGCAAAGTTAGCCACGAGGTTTTAACTTGTAATATCAGTCTTCAAGATTGGGAGAACAGCAAATAGGAGAGTATATAAAGTCCGGCATATTCAGCTGCGAGAGTTCAGGTGTGAAAATAACTTCCTTTTCTCCTAGAATTCTGATTGTGAACACATTGCTGTCGACTCAACTCAACCAGCGGATCTCACTTATTCCTAGAACCGTGCGATCGTGGCCTCTGAGCTGCTGTCCCCTACCTATTCAAAAGTTTGGCATGGATTTCATTGTCTGATTAATTTTACAGCCAAAATGCTTTTCGCAACCCAACACATTCTTTTCTTAGCATGCTCTTTCTGAGCCGAAGAACCAGGTATAGTCCGTTCACGAAAGGTTGAGCCGTCGGTTGGCCATGATAATTTGACATATTCCACTGTGTATATTAAAATTTTAGGTTATGATGTTTATTGTCTTGTCAGATTGATACGCAATGTTGTCAATATTGCATAGAGTTGTCTGATAACTCGCAAGCTCGTTGGACGAGGCCGGGTACATTCGGCAACATTGAATTTATTTTACGTTATGACAGCAAATACTGCCAACTTCAGATAAATAAAGAAACGCCTGCTATGTGCTCAACCTTTCGTGAACGGAGTATACTTCTATATTGACATATTGCACGAATCCACGATGATCATCAGTGGCGAGAATTGTCAAAGCTAGTAGTAGTGAATAACAAACAATCTTGTTTTGGTTTGTATAGTCCTGGGAGTTTTTTCGAAATTTTCTTTAATAATCTCGAAATTAGTATTTTGTTGTGTCTTGTTGTTATATTTCATTTCATTTATTTCCTCAAAACTTTACAGGAGGTGTCAAATAAGATATAGATAAAAATTTTTACATAATAGTAAGTATCTTCTAAGAATAGAATAATAATATCCAATTAAATAAATAAACAAACATGCACACATAGAATAAATAAATATAACATCCATACGTACATATAGGAACAAACATTTTGTTTAATACATGAATTTAGGGTTTGTTTAAAATTTGTAATTAATAAATTCGTCCATTGAGTAGAATACACCTTCTACCAATATTTTTTTAATTTCTTTCTTGAAGGCTGCGCAGGGTAGTGATTTTATTTGTTCAGGTATCCTGTTGAACATTTTCATCCATTGAATATGTATATAATGCGATGATACGGTAACACATATTTTTCTTTGATCGTGTGTGGTGGTCGTGGACTTCTTGGTGTTGTATGAAGTGGTTCCTATTCTTGAAGATATACATTAGGCACTCGAGTATGTAACATGATGTAGCAGTAAGTATACCATACTTCTTGAACAGCGGTCTACAACTCGTAGTTCTGTCGACACCAGCGATCAAACGTACTGTTTTTTTTGTTTTTGAAAAATATTGACAGCCTGTGGCGATGCACCCCATAGAACAATGCCGTAGGTCATCCTTCCATGAAAATGTGCATGATATACAAGTAGTGCTTCGTTCTCGGTAAGAGTGTTTTTTATTTGCCTTATTGCGAACAATGCTGTAGAGAGCCTCTTACCCAACTCAATGAATGCTGTTCCCAGGTTAGATTTGCACTCATTGTCACTCCCAACAGGGAGATGATGTCAGAACTTGGCCGCTTTGTGGTGATGACCAGTTCTTGGGTCTTATCGGCATTGACCTTCATTCCATTTCCTTCAAACCATTCCACTGCGTCTTTTGTTGTTTTTCTAGATTTGTCTTCTAATAAAAAATTCTTTGTGGCTTTGTTTAAGAACGTTGTATCATCGGCAAATAATATTTGATCATCAGCATCAACGTTATATATCAAATCGTCAATGTAAATTAAAAACAAGATAGGACCGAGCACTGATCCCTGTGGTACACCCGAGCTTATTTTTCTGTTGGTTGATCTTTTCGCTTTATAATCAACAATTTGGTATCGGTCTTGTAAATAAGACCTGAACATTTTTAGTGCCACTCCTCTTATGCCAATGTACTCCAACTTCGACAAGAGCTTTTCGTGGTCTACACAATCGAATGCCTTGCTTAAAAGTCCATGCAGGTCGAGTCACATCCTCAGAATCATCCAGTGCCTCCATGATGAATTCGACAATGTGCAGCAAAGCAGATGTTGTTGACTTTCCTCTTCTGAAGCCATGCTGACACTCATTCAAGTAAGAGTTTCTCTCTCCAAAAACGATATCAATTTAGATTTTATCAGTGATTCAAAGAACTTTGAGACAGCTGGCAGTATGGAAATCGGTCTATAATTTTCATATAGATCTTGATCGCCCTTCTTATGGACTGGAATTACCCTAGAAAGTTTTAGCTCATCTGGAAAAACACCCTCTTCAAAACATCTATTTATTAGAGATGAGAGCGGGTTGGCCATATAATGGATAGCTTCCTTCAGCAATCCCACAGAACAACCATAAATATCCAAAGCAGTTGTGTGTTTTCAGTTATTATATCGGGTATCCTAGTAAGTCAGTTCGAATGGATTATTATAGCCATTTCGAAAGATACAAATCTGAAAATTTCATTTCCTGCAATTCGCCAAAGGGGCCTTCATTTAAGAAAACGAAAATTGAAAGTCACTTCCTGTTTGAGCAGAAATGATACTGATTTTTTCTATTTCATGCACCTTGTTATTTGTATATTTTTTGCTAATTTTGATTTCTACTGAAAAGTACTTTTGATACGATTGTAATTTGTATATTTTTTGCGAATTTTTATTTCTGCTGAAAAGTACCTTTGATACGATGGAGACAATGTCAATTGAAATTTCAATTTTGAATAATTGCAGTAGGCTATATTCCGTCTTATCTTGATTTTGACTTCAATAATAATTGATACATGGAAACATGTGAATACATTATTTTTTGCAATTTTTTCAGTTCTAAATAGTTGTGCGCGTGTCATGCAATAATGAACGTTTTCCTCATCGAATCAAAAGTGTTGAAAATGTAATTTTGAGTAGAAATCAAAAATCGTCGAAAATATACAAGGTCAAGAAAATCAGTGAAATTCAATTTTCGTTTTTCTCAAATGAAGGTTCCTCGAACTAATTGCAAATTTGTAGCTTTCGAAATGGTTGAGATAATCCATTGGAAAAGACTCACACCCGGTATAACAAATATGCAAGTGTTTCATCAATATATAAAGAATACAAGTTTATTTCTAGATATTTGTCTATTTCAACTTATATTCAGTTCCTTCAGTTCGGATGAGGGAAGTTTGTAAGAATTTCTAGGATATATAGGAGCTTTAACCTCTGATTCTAGAGCCCTTGTAGAAGGGGAAGAAAATCATAGGTCATATCATAATGTGTGCGAAAACAAATTGTGGGCCCAGTTTTATAGATATTTTTCGCTCTTTGTGTTTACAAACTATAGTACAATTAAATTCAGAACCACGTAAAATAGATGGTTCATGAATGTGGAGGATAGTGAAGTAAAATTGAAAAGCGTGTTATGGTATGTTGTTGTAAAACTGGAGCAGGGAGGTGTATGTTGTACTAATGTATTTATAACGGAATCATATCTAATTAATTGATTCAGATATACAGAGTGTCTCGGTATTAACTGAACATACTCATACCAGAGATAGAGTAGGACTAGCTGAGTACTGATTGAGTATGAAAAACTGATTTGCGGCTTTCCCCACAAAGATACAGGGTGATTTATGAAATTCATGGAAATTATGAAACCACCATCAAAGCCAAACTCCTGGACGGAATTTATTGAAACTCAGAACGTTATTGACACAATCAGAGTCGTCGTAGAAAAATCAAGTGTTTCAATATTCCATACTTGTACCGTATCTTTATTCCGTATTGGGATAATTAATTGGTCCCCTACTATGGTACAAAACGCTAGAGTCTGCTATAGACGATTCTATCAGTTCAGCAACATCGTTCTGTTGCTGTTGGTGGAAGTTTATTGTTGCTTAAGAGTATTCCGGTAATTATAGCTATGTCAAAATCACGAAAATGTATTATATTCAGAATTTTGAAACTAAAATCTAACCTATTGTTTACTTCACCCCAGTGCAGTAATGAGTGCTTTCCATCTCACTCTACAGCTTGATTGATTAAAGATACTATTCACGCGTAGGGGCAACTTTATGTTTACTTTTCACTCTGAGGTTACAATCAATATCACTTACCAGCGAATGCTAAATGCCGGATGAAGTAATTCATTCTGCTTTTTCTTGACCTTCCAACAAGCAATGTATACAAAACTGCAATATTTCCAACGACTATTACAATGAACAGCAGCCATAGCACTGTGAATTGCTCAACCTGCAAAAGATGAAGAGATCTGTGAGTCCCAAATGAATATTAAAAATGTTAACGGATAAGTGAAATTCCCTGAATTCTTGTATTATTTCATTATTATTATTCTTGAGAATCAAGCAACGATCGATGAAAAATTTTACAATAATTAATATTGTTTGTTTCTGAAAATTGCTTTCATTACATAATTTTGGTTATCCAATACCGTGTCCGTGTGAATACGAAATATTTAGACCATATAAAAAAACGCTTTTTCGATGAAGCAAAAAGCTTCAAGTTTTTCAACCAAGTGCATGTCCTATAAGTATCCATGGATGGAAACAATATTCAAAATTTAAACAAAGCTCTGACGTGAAGCGAGAATTATTTGCACCCTTGTTCACATTGATGAAAACTATAATTCCACTTTGATAAGTAACCCTGAAAACTATGGTACCTGTATGGATGAAACTTATGATAATATGTCCATCAACTTAATTTCTCGAAGTTATTTTTCAACTTAGCATCAGTGAATAGCGAATAGTCTAAATTTACAATTTTCAATAATATACTTCTAAAATACTACTACTACTACTACTAAATAATATCAGTAGTTGATTATTTTCAATAGAGAAAAAATGTATATACTCTTACAGAAAGTTCATTGTTCTACTCGTTCTTTCGAAATTCGCTACTTCGTCATTAGTTTTAAATTCATTACTGGTGGAAGCCTGTATTAATATTATATATTTTATTATATATTATTTAAGACGTGATCAGACTAGATCAAAAGAAAGGAAACAAATCGACCAAATCGTTCAAATGAGCAAGAAGCCCTTGGATATGAATATTACGGCTTTATTATTATTATTCATCAAAAAATTTATATTTTTACTAGGTACATATGTGGAAACGAAAGTAAGAGTGGCCCGTTTATATTTTCTATTTTCTCTATGGAATAAAAACGCCAAAAAAAAATCTGTAAAGCTTTTTGTCGAAAGAACAAAACAATACAGTGCCTAAAAAATAGTCACTCTACAAGAACAACAACAAGAACAACAGCGACATCTGCAGATTAGGATCGGAAATGGTTTCAATTTTCCAGACACCAACTAGCAACTGAAGATATGAGGAGAACAGAACCTACAAGAGTTAGATCATAGTTCTTTCCTTTAACGAAAGTTCCATCGCTCACATCTGAAATGCACTCTCCATACTCACTCCACATCAAGTTTCTTGAAAAAAATTTCTTACGTGGAAATTAAGAGCATATGCATTTATTGATTTATTCATTATTCGTTTGGCAGGTACTCAGGTACTCTAATCAAACATACAAACGTATGAATTTTTTCTCTTTGATGTCGGTAAAAATTCATCATGCATCCAGAAATTTATTTAATTTAATTTAATATGTACATAATATTTTCTTGGCGAATAAAAAATCCAAAATAATGTGCTCAGTTGTGCGAATGAAAAAAATTGAGGAGATTTCTTGCTTTCTTCTTCGCAGCGACATCTAACATTTCAATCATTCGCAGACACGAACGTGCCAAGTTACACAGGCACCAACACGGTAACTGAAACTATGAGGAGAACATGTTGGTAGGGAGTTCGAAAATCAGTTGCGCACAAAAAAGCTGGTCATTGAAGAGAAAACCTATTGGACGCAAAGAATATATTCTATTTATTTCATCTTCTTTTCGATTATTGTTGATTTGTTCAGGGAATTAATTATTGAACGATAGGTGGCACACGTGGTTTTTGAGAAGAATTTTTATTAGGATTATAGGAAACGAAAGAGGTAAACATTTCACATATTGATTTTCGTTCATTTTTACGTTCTTCATAACCCTTATATGTATATGGATTTCGGGCAACGGGCGGAGTTGAATTGAGTAACAAATTTGATTTGGGTTGTTGTATCTATATTCATTTATTTAAAGAAAAAAGCGTTTATTCGTCTAAACAGGAGGTTCTCCGAATTATAAGACAACATACTATCAGTACAAAGTTGATATTATAGAATAGAGTAGAATAGACTTTATTTGCTTATAAAAAATCACAAATGAATATAACTAATATAACAAAGCTAACTCACAAGGGAAACAAAATTAAAAATTAAAAAGCTAAACATGTATCTGCCTGAGTTGCAACAGGTCTCGTAATTTTAGTTTAAAAGCACGCACACCATTATTGAAGACATCAACATCACCACCTCTACCATTGAAGTGTCGACACATAGCATACAATGGTGATTTAATCATCATATTAGTCCTAGGTTTAGGCAGATATAGCAACTGTTCAATTAATAAATAATTTGACCAAAAAGGTTTACGTGATTTTAATGGAGGAATCTTATTGTCTGGAATATATGAGAGTATTTGATATGAATTTGTCGAAGAATTAAATTTGTTCCAAATTTTCGAGGTAATGATAGATAAGTATGAGAACCTATTCAGAAGTGTGTTATGGTAAACCCTATCCAACCTGAATGCCAAGAACTCTATTGAGAAGTGGAAATTAAGATTTACTCCAATTGAAGTATTGATTTATTATTCTATTGGAACAGCGAATTTATTTATATTTCATGTGTATTTCAATAATTCTAAACTGATAATAATATATCACACTTCAATTCAGATCATCAGAATTATTGTCAGTCTTTGAAATGATGTTCTGTTCCGGATGGATTCATTTAGGTTGGTTGACTGGACCTTCGCGAAAACCATTTATGTTTACCTATCCTTCAACATCCGGAAAAAATTCCCATTGCAAAACCAGTCGAGAAAAACATGACTGAAAACATTTTCAAGTCAGTTCTATCACTTATAACTGATAAATAAGAATAATGGAATGATGAACTAAGTAATGATCAATTTAAAATAATTTCAGTAACTCTTCGATTTTTTAGGGGAATGAACGAAAAACTCTTCTTGACAAAACAACACTGCAAGTTCTTCATACGTGCACCAATTTTCAAGCGCTCTTTAAAATGATAAAATATACATCAAAAACACTCGAAATTCGAATGGATAACAATCGTGAGGACAGCAGGTTGTGTTTATCAGTCAGATATATCATGAAGAACCTGCGTAGAAGGATAAATATGGAACCAGCTAGCAAAAAGTATCCTTTTTCAGTCAAATAGAGAAGTCCTTCAGGATTTTTTCTACAACAGAAAAGTCCTTAAAGACTTTTCTATTTGACGCTGCATTCATAGGTGGAGATTGGAGATTCAGTCGAAGAGAAGTGATTTCTTCAGTTAATCAGTCATATAAAAGCCACATAGTACTCATAGATGAACTTCCGAGACTTTATGATGATGATAAAGAACTCTTCCAAGTCCCTTTTAATTTCTGATGCTGCTTTCGGAACACGATTCAATAGGTACTTTTTCGCTAAAGTAGACTTTATTTGGAAACTATGAATCTGCCTGTAACCTTGTAGTAAACTATAATGAGGAGAATCACCTTTTATGCTTACAATTTTCAACCAATTGGAACTTTCAAGTTCGGTAACACAGCACTACTAGATGTGTTAGTCTTTCTCATATTATTCAAGTTTTCAATTAAACTCTCTATTTGGATCTAGACGAAGACAGAAAATATAGATATCATCTAATATGTAATTCCAATATCGAAATTATCACTTTAATTTTGAAACAACTTACTCACGACATAATGATAAGAATTTTTACATGATCAAACAGACAAAAATCATAATAGGAGGAAAACATATTAAGTTTATGAGAACATTGCAGTTATCCCTGAGATTCTGAGGTCCTAATAAGTCTGCGAAATACAGTGGGGGTAAGTTGGCGCACCTTGACCCAAACGTAAGAAGATGTTTTTTAATGTGGCCCGAGTTTAAAAGTTGAGAGACGTTATGGCTCATAAATGAACGTTGTATCGATGATAAAATATATATGTCCACGAAATACCACTAAATCTCCACATCTGCATAATTTTCCAATGTCGAACAAGCCCAGAAACCATTTATCCTTCGACTGAGTCTAAAGTTTTCTTTCTCAGTATTCTGGGAATAAGAAAATGATTCTTAGAATAAATACATGCATCTCCGAAAATTCCAGATAATAGCGTAATATCTTGAAGTTTGCAGAGAAAATTGGTCCAGTATTTTGAAATTGATGAATTTTCTTAATGCTTTTCATCCAACAAACACGAATATGTGTTGATTTTGAATGAACATCTTGAGAATATTCAAGTTTCCGATATTTTCGATATTATTCAATTCAATATACAGTGTTCGGTTAGGTATAGTTTGGAACCATTTGTATTGGTGAATGAGTATAATTTCAAATTTATTGATCTAGGTAAATATGTTTAAGACGAACAATATTTATGAAGGTTTATTTACCGCAGACTACTGAGAAATGAAATCGAACGAAATGTTTAAAATGACCTACTTTCACCCCCTGATAATGTGCCGTTCTATTAACAAATTCTTCAGTCATAAATATTTTCCTTTTCGTTCAAGAAATATTGACTTGGTTCCATACTACATCCCAACCTGGTATAGTATATAATATCTATGTAATTTTGAATTTTAATACATTCCAACAAAAATGGAAAATATTCATTTTAGAATTTAGATAAATTTTTTCATTCTCAATTTTTTACTGCAGATTGAAATGGCAATTGATGCATCAATAAGCGCTACTGATTTTTTTTTACTATTAAGTCTGAAACGTCTAGTACTAAATATTCCCTAGAAAACTTTTTTTGGTTTTCACTCCCAGTCTGTGAAACTGAAAAAATTAAAAAATGCTCCTGTGTAAATCCTTGCACTAATTTGTCAGGAACAAATTGGTAGTGAAAAAATTATTGCCTAAGTAATAATAATAAAGGAACTACTATTAAATTTACGATGGAATCAGAACAGAATAATCAAATTTCTTTTCTAGATATTCTAATAATAAAATTTGTAGATCATTTTGAAACAAGTGTATTTCGAAAACAAACTCACACTAATAGATATCTAAATTTTTATTCTAATCATCAATTGAATGTGAAAACAGCTATGTATTATGAAAACACTTTATGAAAGGGTCTTCTTGAGATCAGCTACACCTGAAATTAGAAATAATGAAATTGTCTTCATTAAAGAGTTCCTACTAGATAATCAATATCCACCAAATTTTATAGAAAGAACAATTTCAAATTAAGAACGAAAAATATCTAATCAAAATTCTAATGATGATCAGGTACAAACAGAAAACCGTCAAGAACAACCAAATTTCTTAAACGTCGTTCCTTATATTCTTGGCCTTTCAGAGAAAATAATAAGAATTGATTCCAAATTCAACATAAGAACTGTTTTCAAAACAAAAAATGATTCGAGATCCATTCTGACCAGATCTGAAACAATGAATGAGACACAAAAATCAAAAAATTGTGATTACAATATATGTGTATATGTGGAAAATCTTTTTTTTTCTTACATAGTAAAAAACTGGACATAAACTATACAGGGTGTCTACTTTTAAAGTGGACAAACCTCGAGGGGTAATTATATACAAGTGATTTGAAACAAAAAATGTCATATGAAGAATAACCGTCAACATTTCGACCATGTGTTATATGACATTTTTTGTTGCATATCACTTGTAACGTGCGTTCAAAAAAATTCGTGGTCAAGTAGGCTGTGGATTCTATTTTTCCCCTCATAGACTCTAAGGAAAAATAGAATCCACTTCTTAATTGACCGCGAATTTTTTTGAACGCACGATATAATCACTTTTGGATACATTGAAAACTAAGTGTGTAGGTTATTAAAAGTGATATGCCAAATAATTTATCTCAATTGGGGTCTACAGGAGCTCATAAACTCATAACATAAACATACAGTGAACTCAGTTGTTAAAAAAGAAAACCCTAAAAAACGAATAAATAATTCTGTTCAGCAACTTCTTGATATTGCGAATCATTATCAGCTCATTTTTTGGGGAATTACAGAATACCGCCGTCAATAAACGTTTGCACGTTTCTTTTGGAATCTGCAATAACTAAGAAAGTTTGTAAGTTGGCGGCTACCAGGGGTCTCCTAAATGTTTTTCAATTATTCAAACTTGAAAGGAATTTAATATGGTTTTCTTCTTTGTAATTCACTAGTTTTTAACTTTTTGCACCAGTTTGATAAATTCAAGTCTTTGTTCTCGATAGCTGAACTATTTGATGTAAAATTTTCAAAAACATATCTATCAGAATATCTCCTCATTTGTAGAAATGGTACTCGAAAAAGTGATAGCACTTAGAATACATAAACAATAAATATTTTGGAATCACTGAAACTTTTTTTAAGGTGGAAATTTGGCATTAGGGAGACCACGACTGTTTCTATCTATATTTGATTTGATTGATAGATGTTGAGGAAAACTGCCTCTCATTTCTGACCTCCTAGTACAGGGTGACTCACTTATCTTGGTAACCTAGTTTTTCTCAAAAAGGGATGAATATTTTTTTATTCTGTTGTATAATGTTGACTTGAAATGTGCGTAGGAGAAAAGAATTAAGACTCCAGGCTCTATCAATTTTTTCTCCAGTAACATACCTTTTTTATTTTGTCATTCAAAATTCAAATTGCATATAAATGTTTGTGTTCTCGTTTCAGATCTGTTTGTTTATTTAGCGATTTGTTGTTGATGCAGAGATCTTCAGGCTCCTGATCCCCTGGCATATTGGTGTCTGGATGTGGGGTAATATGGGCCACTCGGCTTGGTTTTTTTTTTCTTTTGATTCCTTGTTTTGACGAATAAAAACAACTTCATTTTGCATCAATTAAATTTTAGTAGTCGTTAATTCCGCATAAAAAATCGTTCACTCTTTTGCTGTCCTATGCTATGTTAAAATCATTTCTGGTGGGGTGCTAGGAGAGATTCTAGTTCGAAAAGCAAATTCATGTAGTATATCACAAACATAATCAATCTATCTATAATTTTTAGATTAAGAACTATGGTCATTGAGTGAGAGACATTATTTTCTCAATGTGAATCTCTACTACTCTTCTTCTTCAATTACTTCTTTTCGAGTCTGTAGCCCTAATGAAATATTTCATTTTACCGTGGTAAAATGTCGTAAGTGACAGTGAAACTGAAAGTCTTTTTTCATGTGTTGAAAAAAAGAACTCCACAGTCGCAAAATAATTCAATTTTAGTTCTCTTTCATTTCCTGTGTTCCTGATAAAAATCGAAACGATTTTCTAGCAAAACGTGATAAAGTGTCAGAACAAATTAATTAATCTGATTATTATTAATCACCCTGTTGAGCCTGATGATGATCCAACAGATTATGACGAAATTGCCGTCAGGGAATGTTTTTTTATCAATAGAATAATAGACAGACGCCTTCTGCGGTGAGTCCAACAACATCGAAAATATCGTAGCTAGTTCGTCAACTTTTTCTTCTACATTGACGAAGTACAAGTCTAATGCTAATGATATTTTTTATTTTAATTTAAACAATTATTTTTGTGCCTTTTCTGCATTCATATTTTATACTTAAATTATATAAATTAAATAGTGTAGATAATGAAAAGGTATCAAGATTTTCTGTCTTTTCATTGAGTAGTCATGGTACTATTTCTCCATCATTCATTCAATTCCATCTTCCATCATTCAATTCAGACAGAAACCAGGAAATTCTTCTTTTTCTTACCGTTACGATTCTGCAGCTCAAGTAATCATCATTCAATCTTTCCTGTTGATTCCAACCTCAGAGAAAGGTTTTTCTTCCTCTGAGATTCCAGCACCAAAATGCAATTACGTTGTTTCGTTTTAGTTTTACCTCCTTCGAATCATAGATTCCTATGACCTGTACCCCAACAAAGTGTTAGCTAGACGATTTGATAAAGAAGAAGGAGGAGGAAAGAAATGCAGTATGGACAGAGCCCGACAGAGGGGAAAGCAAACTCACTTAGTTTTTTAGTTAATTAAGTCCCGCTACCAGAAAAAATGATGAATTTGAGAAAAAACTTTTTTCTGCTAATAAGGATTGCTTCGTAGATCTGTCTCCTCAATTTGAAATTAATATTTGAAAATATCAAAATTATATTTTATTTATTTTGTTTAGATTATCTATAGATGAGCCAACCCTTTTTGCACCTAACTGTTTCGTATTTTATCAGGAAAGCAGAGCTTTGAAGGTGAATAAAAACTTGTATGTACAATAAATACCGTTCGAATTTATTTCGGATATCGAAATTAATTTCCGAATTTATAGAAGATGCAAAATAAATGAAAACTGATAATAATAAAAATAAGAAATCAGTAAAAATTAACTCAATTCCGTCATTCAAGAAACTTGGCCATCAGACGGGATCTGGTAGAGCTTTTGGAAACAGTAAAGACTGAAGAGAGCAAAGAGCCTGCATGATGAAAAATAATACGAAACAGTGGCGCAGCCAGGATTTTATTTTGGGGGGGTGAACTGAAAAACTTTTGATGAACCAGTGAATAACGAAGTTGCAAAAAATAAAGAGAAAGAAATAACGAAGAAATTAATCCTGGGGGGGCTGCAGCCCCAAGCCCCCCCTGGCTGCGCCAGTGATACGAAATGAAATTAATACCAATAAATCAGGTCGGTAATCGAAGAAATTGCTATTAGTATTGCTTATTATCAATATTAATTTGATTTGATACTGTTGAACATGACCTAAAGCGCAGAATGGCCGCACATAATTTTGATTGTGAAACGTTTTTTAGCCATTCCTGTTTGAATAACTAATTATATGAACTGATATCATCCTCACCCGATGAAGTTAACGACGAATGAATTGAAAATAAAATATATTGTCGGAAATCAAGTTGATCCTGAATCCTGATCCCTAGTAGATCCCGAAGTTTTCTTCAAATTGATGAAATAGACTTCCGTTCTTCTCTCATATTGACTGTTCGATTCAATTGAGAATCACCTGATTTATAAGGCTTGGAAAGATTTCCACATGAGCTTGTCAGATATACTGTTTTGTGTTTCTTTGTGGAAACATCATTGAAAATTACAAAATTATAGATAGAACTAAATTCAATTTTTTTTAAATTTATAGAAAAAATTCAAAACGTATCAGGTCTCTCAGTTTATTTGAGTCAAATTACGTTATGTTGTACCTAAGATCACACTAACTTCTCGCGTTCTTGGCCTCAGATGTTCACAGACTTGTGATGAAAATACAGACGATTATTATTATTAATGAAGATTAACTGCAAAATTAATTCGAATCGGGCATAAATCCTGTTGTTTCAGAAGGCCCCACCACACACGTATATTCACGAATGGACCGCGAAAACTTCGGACCTATAAAATAATAAATAATAAGTTTGTTTCTTCGTATAATTTTCTTATAAAGTCGAAATACAATGGAGAAAACAAGTGCATCCCGAATCAAATGCTTCGGAACTTCTTGAGGCGCTCAAGCACGAGCTCCATCTCTCAATTCCTGTGAGATTTCATACCAGGATAGCAGAAACCTCAGAGGGCGATCAAAATACACACCGTATTCAACTTTTTGTTCGATGCTCTGAAACTTAATCGACTTCATTCATTAGAAAACCACATACTCACTAATTAATTATTTCGATATTTATATAAACTGCAATACCGTGCAGAGCATGGGATTGTTCGAAAAAACTGCTAAATAAGAAGGAATATCTTTCATCAAAATTTGCAGTTTTTTGCGCTCTCGTTCCTAAAAAGAACTGCGTGCCATGATTTTGCCCAAATATCTGTAGGTTTCTAATATTAATCAGCGACTCAGCGAGTGGGATCAAATCACTCAGTTGGACAAGCCGAAGAATCCGAGGTAAGAAACAATTGTGTCCGGTGGCCGGCCTGCCGTACGTACAGTGAACAGAAGAGCTAAAGACTTGATTGTTCGTTAATGGACCAAATCGGACGAATGGTTTCCTGAGTTGGATGTTTCTAATTTTTTTTCAAAACAACTCTCCAGAATAGGAATCTGATCGGCTTCAAATTTTGTTTAGTTGTTCAATGTTTTTATGAATACTTGCTACGAATTTCGTGTTCTATCGAATCGAATTTGATGTAGACGGAATGATAAGTATAGAGATATGAGATTTTCAGAATACATAAGTGTGATCGGAATATTTTGGTTTTTACATAATATAAATGTAGTTTTTTTATAGGGATATTATGAAACATGAAAATATTAATAAATGCAGAATATTTCTTCAGATTTAGTTGATATTAGTTTGAAATAGCCTATATACCTATGTACCAGAGAATCTTCTGATTGTTTCGTTAAAATAGTATTTCTGGGGACTGTGTCACATATACCATTTTAAATTATTTTAAATTTTTTTCGACACTACACTACATTCAAAAGAAGTTCGTTCATATGGGAAATTTAAAACAGTTCTGGATAATACCAGGAAAGAGAAATAATTATGAAATCAACCCTAATACAAACGAGTTTGTGTTATAGGTACCTATATTTGATTCAATTATTTTGGTACCTACCACGACATACTTCATCTGTAATGGTAAATCTGGTAAACAGTACCATTGAGTTTAAACATTATATTTTTAAACTCACACCTTCCTACCTCTAACACCAGCTTTGATAGGATATTTATTTCTCCTTGACACCCTCCCGTTCCCAGTAAATTTTGAAAAACCATTTATCTGATGACTGATGGGGTTGCGAATAGAAGGGACATAGAAGAGTATAGGTACCATAAGAAGCTATCTGTTAAAAAACAGCGAAAATCACTTCCCTTTTATGGAAAAGGTTTTATTGTATAAATAATAAATCAACATTTATTAGATATTTCGATGTCTAAAACTCAATAAGCATATCCTGGAAATATTAGATGATGTCACGAAGGCCTGTGATCATTTTAATATTTTTTTATCTTATGTTTTCACCATTGGCATTGAACTTACTTCAAGATGTTTATCCAAAGAACTCTGAATAACTAGAGTTCATTGTGTTTACCGAGGGGTATTGCACATTGGAATTTTTGTGTACAAAGCTTGGAATTATTTGGAATTATCGGAATTATTTGGATTTATTCGGAATTATTGGAATTTTTCAGAATCATTTGGAATTTTTTGGAATTCCATATTTGGAATCATTCTAATTAAGATTTGAAATTCCTGCTTCGTGCATTATGGAAATGAGATCCGAACTGAGACGCAAGCCGAATAATTCCAAAAAAATCCGAATAATTCCAAATAATTCAAAAAATTCCTAAAATTCCGAATATTCAAAAATAGTTCCGAAAAATTCTAATAATTCTGAATAATTCCAGATAGGTATTTTGAAAATTTTTGAATAATTCCCAGAATTCCGAATGATTCCAAGTTTGGCTAAGCTAAGAGGTCAGTGACAAGTAGTTTATTTTTCATAACATCTTCAACACTCGACATTTTCAAGTTAGGTTCAAGATTCGAAAAGGAAAGATGAATTTTATGTATGAAACCAATAGCATTCAGGATATTCTATTTTGAATTAAAATTCACCTCCATGGCTATTATAAGTAGGTATTATAACCGCATAATTCGATGGTAACCGCTTTTCCCTTCTCCTTTATCCAATAGAGGCGTTCGGCATTGACCTCCGCGAGCAGACGGATTTTTTAGTCACGTGACCACAGATCGTACAGATTCATCTGTAATAGGCTGGGAATAAACGAACGGTACAGAGCATCTGCCACAGAACATACTGCTCTGTTCTACTTTGATCGAATTTTGGCGAGCTGTGGTTACATGTACCTAACTATATCTTATAACTATGGTTACGTGATTTGACAGGAAATACTTGTATAACTGTAAACTATGTAACTATGGGTAAGCTGTAGTTACAAAATCGCCAAAATTCGCCTTTTTATAGATTATGAGATTTCAAAGGTCACTATTTTGGAAAATATGCTCATTTTTTAACGATACTTTCACCCTTTTCGCAGCTCTTCCGTAATATCTCAATTAAATAATTAGGTGCAAAGGCACTGAATGCAAAGGAAACGAGGAATGCAATATCCCCTTCTGGCCGATCAATACGGCGGTAGTTGTACCGAAAGATCCTAATTAATTAATTCATTATACGTCAGGAAACTCAACATAAAACAAAAAAATATATAAAAAACATAAAACTCTATGGATAAAATCGCCTTGCTCCGTCGAAGTAGACCGAGCGAAAAGATCGATTGCTCAGATTTTTATGACGAACGCTCCAGATGTGTACTCCCCTCAATCCGAATGTAATAAACGAACGATTCAGATCGATCCGACACGTCCGATATTGAGCATAAAAGCTTCTCACTGCCCCTTATACAGCGGAACCATCAAAAACACGAAAAAGTATGATTAATTTTTGGTATGAAAAGGAACATAATATTTTTGAATAACTGTAATTCATGGAAGTTTTGGAATTTCTGGAATTATTTGGAATTTTCCGGAGTCATTTGTAAATACTTAGAATTTTTGAATTTTTTTTCGAATTTTGGAAGTAGGTATTCGGTATTTTTGGAATTATTGACTGATATGGAATTTTAGTGTGCTGAATGTTTTTACCATATCATAACCTGAATTTCTTTGTTCGACAACACTGGTGAAAGCGAAATATAAAATTCTTATAATCTTCACAGGTCCTTCTATCGTCTTCCTGACATGTAGTATTTTCAGGATATGCTTATTGATAGAAATAGAAGTAAAACACTATCTCCCCACACTCCTCATTAGTTTCAACATGCGACCACCGCAGCGCTGCGATCGTTGGATTTCCCAATACAACAAAACGTTCGGTGTGGTTACCTTCCTAACCATATGTTCTCCTGTTGCAAAGTTCAATCCTTTCAAGCTTTCGGTGCCGAATGTCATTCGGGTTTGTTCATCTCTAGGAGCGAAACAGGTTTCGTTGTTCGTTCCGTTCATTGGAGGTCGTTGGACCAATCCATACCAAGGAAAGGAAGTCATGTGAAAAAGAATGAACTGCATTTTTGTAGGACGCAAAGGCAGGCAGGCAGCAAGCCATGTGGGGAAAGTATTTCTGTTATTTGGTGAGGAATTTGAAGGCAGGTAGTTTTACTTGCGAAACTGGATACTTTGTATCAGGAAGTCAGGAGTAAAAAAAGTTAAGGAATTTATCGAATTTATTTCCTCTGTGATCTTTCGAAATAAAGAAATGAATGCACATGGGTTACGTTCGAACTAGGTCAAATTTTGGATAGCGCCGTAATAGTAGTTTGTCATTTGAATAAGATCACAATATTTACTTTAGGTACTTACGGTTTTGCAGAGACCCGATTTTAGAAGATTATTTAAGTTTGGAAGTTACCTACATTGTATATGCTCAATTTTAATTTCCATTTTCTCTACGTTTTCTTCTCATTTTTTGAACTTGTGAACTCCATCTTACATTACGAAACTATCATTCCAGCGAATCTGATTTTTCGCTTATAAAATTGATTAAACATAGCTTCTACAGAGTCTAGTTAAGTGCCTCATTTCGTTTAATCAATTACGGGTTTATGCTTCAGAGTGTCCATTGAATGAAAAAATAAAAAACAACAACAAAACATTAATCTGAATTTTAAGGAATATGCAAATTATATTCTGCTGTTGTTTCTGAATTCTGATTGTTGCAAAAACAGAACCAACAAGAATTTTTCACTGTAATCTGAGGAATCTTAAAGTAATAGTATGTTAGCTCCAATTTGTGATTTTTTCTACTTTTTAAAAATTTCCACGATTTCTTTTTGTAACTATAATCCATAAAATGATTTTTTTTTAACTAGACATAAAAAGATTTTTATGTCAAAAAGGCTGTTTATTTGTATAATGTGATCATGTATTATGTGAATACCAATAAAGTGATATTGATTTATTATTTTCCTTTTATGTCCTTTATAATACACGCCACTGTGTTACTTTCCTTTTAGATGTAATGCATCTAAGATGTGCTTGTTGATGCGCAACATGCAGAATTCTGTATCAACATCAGGCACGTAGCGAGGGGGGGGGGGCGAAGGGGCTGAAGCCCCTCCCCCCCCGAATTATTAAAATGTCAATAGTTATACGTTGTGGCAATCATGAATTATTATTGTACTAAAGTTAGCCCCCCCCGAAAAAAATGTTAGCCCCCCCGAAAAAAAATTCTGGCTACGGGCCTGATCAACATCTACTCAAATATATTTATTCGCAAAAATAAGAACCATTTTGAAGGGGTCGCCTCGTCACGGCAAAATTCTGAGCAAGAACGTGGTAAGAATGCCTAGATGGCGCTCAAAAAAGCGTTAAACCAAATTACTACAGGGGCTGGTCTACTATCCTTCCTTATACAATGGTACCTATGTTTGTATCGAAGAAATGATTCTATTGTACATATTTGTGATGATTACTAGGACATAACCTAATAGATGAGTACCATGAGAGAGCCTAGCTTCTCAAAAAACACCGCAAATCACTTCCCGCTTTTATGCAATAAATCTACTTTATTTATTAGATGTCACGAAGACACAATCCAGTAAAATTTGTATTCTTATTGTTTCAACATTGGCACTGAACTCACTACCAGGTTCTAAACATCTAAACTGAATTTCTTTGTTTGATAACATTTGTGAAAACGTAAGAAAAAAAATTAATTGAAATCTTCACAGACCTTCATGACATTCTAATATTTTTATTGAATTTTATTGACTGATAATTTCTAATAAGAGTTTATTTATTGCACAAAGAGGAGATTGATATTCGGTAATTTTCGAGCTGTTGGCCACTCTTTTGCACTTTCCTATTACAAGTTTGAAATTTATGGAAGTTAGATTTTTATTTATGCACTTACGTTGAAATAAAGTATGTATACAGGGTCTTTCACGAGGAAACTACTGAACGTATTTTCATGAAATTCAGCACTTATAAGTATTTCACGATGCTGATGAAATCTAAAATATTTTTAAGGCATGAGCACCTCCGGTTTTTCCGGAAATGACGTCAACTTCCGTTTTTCAAATTAGAACACCATTTTTTTATTGCAGAAATAGACTCCTCAAAAAATTTCAAATTATTTTGATACAACATTTTTCAGTTTTGGTGGGAAAATTCTCTCTGAGCAGGAAAATTCGAAAAAAAATCGAAAATAGAGCTCCGCTGAAACAAGAATAACTTCGAGGTTTTTGGATGGAAAATTATCATTTTTGGGATTTTTCAAGATGTAAGATTGATGTATCCACTTTAAAAATCTAAATCGCGATTCATGATACAGGGGGTGAAAAAATCGCTTTTTAAGTTAGGGATGACAAAATCGTGAAAAATCAATTTTTTCAAATTAGAACCCCATTTTTTTATGGCAGATATTGAATCTACGTTAAAAAATACTGTGAATGTATGCATCACACCCTTGCCCTAAAATGGATATTTTCTGAGTTATTCACAAAAAACTGTTTTTCGTCTTTAATTTTCAGCTATTTCTTCTCCCTTCACGCCAAAAAGATGAAATTTTCAGGAATTATTATTTGAACCATGCTGTAGATTTTTCACCCCTTCTTTAAACCGACTTCAAGTTACTAATTATTATTGTATTATTATTAGGAGAACCATGGCAAACTCTCGCAGTTATAACTAGAGAAGATGCTCAAAGTTTTGACCGTTAATTTTTAGACATTTATGTATACGTCTCAGGAATGCTTCGTGCGTTGCTCTTCTTATTTCATCGGGAGGAAGAGATCTGCAAAAGTGTTTAAAAACCAAATTGAGTTTCAAAACTATGAATCTAAAAATCTAAACAAACCTGAACGCATTTCTGACTCGTTCTATGCAGTCCTCTTTATCAGTCAGGGGAGTTGAGTAGACAATATTTTTTATCCTACCCCAAACATAATAGTCTAAAGGAGTTAAATCGGGAGAACGTGGTGGCCAAAGATGTGGACCATTGTTCGCCAACCATCGATCTTCAAATAGCCTGGTAGAGGATATTTGACACATTGAGTGAATTGTGTGGAGGCGCGCCATCTTGTTGATACCATAAGTCATTAATGTTCTGTACTAGCGGCTCAATTATTTGAGTCAATATGTCAGAATATCTATCTCCTAAGGAGAACATTCTTTAAATATGCAAACATGTGTAGTGTTCTATCTTACCAGTTAAAGTCCCATCATAAATGTGAACATCGAGAATTGCATTATTTTTGATGGCGCAAAAAACATTGAAACTCCAGGTCTCTTGAAAGTTCCATTGTCTGAAGTGGTGGTTGTTCTCTTCATCCAATAATGACTGTTATGCCTATTGAAAGAACCATTCTTTGTGAATTTAGATTCATCTGTCCAAATTATACAGTCCAAAAGTTTTCATTCTCTTGAAATCGAATCATCATAGCTTCGCAAAACTCTGTTCTCGTGACGAATTTATATGGTGCATTTTATGTTTTTTAATATTCTCCAAACAGTCGATTGAGATAATCCCAGATCAATCTCGGTATCTTTGAGAGAATTTTGAGGATTCACACGAAAATATGCAAGAACTGTAATTTCGTTGTTCTCATCTTCAACTACAGAAAAGAAATAGCTGAAAATTCAAGACGAAAAACAGTTTTTTGTGAATAACTCAGAAAATATCCACTTTAGGGCAAGGGTGTGATGCATACACTCACATTATTTTTTAACGTAGATTCAATATCTGCTATAAAAAAATGGTGTTCTAATTTGAAAAAATTGATTTTTCACGATTTTGTCATCCCTAACTTTGAAAGCGATTTTTTCACCCCCTGTATCATGAATCGTGATTTCGATTTTTAAAGTGGATACATCAATCTTACATCTTGAAAAATCCCAAAAATGATAATTTTCCATCCAAAAACCTCGAAGTTATTCTTGTTTCAGCGGAGCTCTATTTTCGATTTTTTTTTCGAATTTTCCTGCTCAGAGAGAATTTTCCCACCAAAACTGAAAAATGTTATATCAAAATAATTTGAAATTTTTTAAGGAATCTATTTCTGCAATAAAAAAATGGTGTTCTAATTTGAAAAACGGAAGTTGACGTCTTTTCCGGAAAAACCGGAGGTGCTCATGCCTTGAAAATATTTTAAATTTCATCAGCATCGTGAAATACATATAAGTGCTGAATTTCATGAAAATACATTCAGTAGTTTCCCGTATAAATATGGGTGAGGTTCCTCGTGAAAGACCCTGTATAGCAGTAGATCATTTATTTTAGTGAATTAAGCTATTTTCCTTAGTTTGAAATAATGAAATGATTACATTATATAACATATAATATATAATTTCTCCTATAATCAGCTATGAAAGTTGTTGTAGTCTCAGTGATAAATTAATAAGAAACATATCTCATATCTTTAAATGTGTATTAAGCATAACATTAGCTGACTAATAATTTCAAACATTCAAGAATTTTCTTACCTCAAAGGTGCCATTTTCGTGATATTTAGGGATGAGAAATCTCCAAAATTTCAATCCTAAATATAACATCTTCAAAATCACACAACTTCGAAGTCGAAAAAATTCGATTGGATTCTTCATAATTAAGAAAAATGATCGATCGGTGAGATATTCCTTTTTGAACGCTCGTTCTACCTAAACGAGTGCTACATCGTTTCGTCCAAATGTCAGTAATTTTCGAATTTGGGCCCGAAAATAGTCTGAAACGATGTACCTACTATACTCCCTGATGAAGAAAGCGTGGTCAAACTCAATTATGTCCTTCGGGCCGGTCGTCCGACCGATCGTTAGCACCGTAACTTGCGTTAGGGATTATCTGGGATAAATAATTACCGATCGCGGCGCTGCAATCGCCGAATCAGCTGTTCCCGAAACGAGTATTGTTTCGTGCACGTCAAAGCAAAACAAGAGAGATTCTGGTGTTTCTCAAGTGTTTCAGTAGATTTATTTAGTCTTTTGACTGAACAATCGTGAAAATGGACCTATGAAATGATTTATTAAGTTCATATCATATACATCGAGGACGATATGTAGAAAAATATCAGTTTTGGGCATTCACCCTTGTCAACTGCAGAAGGAAGATATTTAACCATCTAACTTGGCTCATTTCAAAGATAAAATGTATCCTGATATGATTAGTTATTTAGTAGAAACAAGGAATCCTGCTGCAGTGAATCAAATTATATTTATAATATTTATTCTTCAATATATAGAAAGAAAAAATGAAAATATTTGTTATTGAAATGAAAGCCGTTGAATTCCATGATGATTTTATTACAGAAATGAAAGACTTCATGAAAATAAACAACTTAATTTCAATTATTCACAACATCAAAAACTATTTTTATTGAATACAAATCAGAAAAATTCATTAATATTTTGTCGTAAGTGAAGCATTTATTTTCAATTAAAACCAACAAATTTTATTCCCTGGTATAAACAAAAACTTAATTATCTAATAAGAAATGATAATTAATTTTACAATATAGAGTTAAAGTTAGTATGTGTATGCTATTTTTCATAAAATAGTGAATATAGCAGTTACCTTCTACTTGTCTCATATAAAAAACAAAAGATATACTGCAACTTGTAAAGAACATCCAGATAAGTTTTAGCCATATGATATGATTTCAGGGCATATATTCATAAAAACTTAAGTTATCACAACAATTTTGTCAATTAACGAGTAATCTTCATCTGATTTCTTTAACGAGTGAATTGTCCTTTGTATCCTTTAAGTCCAAATATGAATCCTGAAACAGGCTAATCTCTTTGTTTTCTTGATTTTGACTGCACTAAACGTCTGAAATGCTTCCTCTAGTGCAAACTGGTGATCAACTGATAAAATATTATTTTTTCATAACCACAATCCTATAAAATAGAGACCTGTGAAAGAACTCTTTAGAGCTTCATCCATAAACACAGCAACAATTAGTGTTCTTCACTGTATTTTCTTTAGTCATCTTTAAATCAGATTAAAACCAACTAACTAGACAAATATTATAATGAACACACAATACAAATCTCATTTCTTAGGCACAAACAATCGAGTGTCATATCCCGTCCCACGTTTTGGAATACTCGTTTCGGGATAGTTCTACGTAACGCCGCTAGGGTCGCATAGAGTTGTATTTTGCTCAATAGAGCAAGGGTCTCCAAACTACGGCCCGCGGGCCAAATCTGGCCCGCCAGTTGGACAATCCGGCCCGCGAAAGCTCATTAGCTCATCAACTTTTGCACGAGTCCCTTCGCATTTGCTGGAGAAACATTGTGGCCCTCAGGTTGAAAAGTTTGGAGATCCCTGCTATAGAGTATTATAGACTTGAGATTTTCAGGGTGAGTTCCCAAATGCCTCGAAATGAATGTTGCAGCTGAAATGCAAGATGCTCATGATGAGCCTCATGCCATAATGTAAGGCGTAAGCAGAACTATAGAAAATTCAATTGGAATATTGAATAGAAAAAACTTTATATTTATTTCCATAACAGAAAAACCGATTCGAGTGAAATTTATTTTATAAAAAGACTGGATACCTACCTATATACTGAATGTTCATACAAAATTTGACAAGTATCTCATAATCAGAACCATAGAATTTAATTTTTTAATTATTTATATAACCACCTCGATGGCTGTAGGGGCTAAGGGGTGCGTCTACAAGTTCCTTCCTACGAAGCTGAAAGTCTGGTATGGATGATTGTGTATGTCCTAAGTATGTCTAAGAACAAAAATTGTTAAGAGTGGTGTATGTATGATGAGAGTCTAAGTGTTGAATTGAAAAACTAAATAATGATTGATATGTTCGTTGCCTCGATGGTCTCAGTCTCAGTTACCAAGGGCATTGTGAAAGAAGGGAGATGAAGATTTTTTTTATTTTCTGAATAATTTCCGATTATTCTGCCTAAATATAAAAATTTGCCCCCCCAGTGAAAGCTCAAAACCTCCTGCACAGGGCTTATTTCAATTTTTTCTTTATTCTTCTAGAATTTGGTTGATTTCAATGCTTTTTTAGTTCCCATCTTAGAGCAACCGTTTCCGCACCGTTTGATAATTTGCGTTCCGACAGAACTTATTCGAATTTGTATCAGGGAATCATGAGATGCGGGATCGTTATTCGTTCTGTTGGCTACAGTCTCTTTCTCAATACTTTCTTCAGTTCAGTCAGGGTGCAGATTGCCGATCTTGAATTCAAAAACTGACGAATGTTAAATACCGAATGTAAATAAATCTGTTTTCTGAATTTCGTTATCACCAAGGTGCCTATTGAAATACCGAGGGCCGAGGCAAGATACCAAATACCGATAGCCGTAAAATAGTCAACAACGGTCCCTACAGGGAGAGAGGCTTATTCTACTGGATCTTTTCTAATTTTCTATTTGACTCATCAATAGACGAAAGGAAAATAATTACTTCACTGAATCGAACCAAACCCTCCATCTTGCATCAGTCATGAAATTGAGAAAACACCAAATTGGTTTCGTGCACGTTTGACAACTGACAGCACATCGGAGGTATAACAACCCCACTTTTCCTATGTAAATCATAGCAAAACAACGAGAGATTTTGGTTTTTCTCAAGTGTTTCAGTTGATTTATTGCTTCTTTGGACTGAAAAATCGTGAAAATGGACCTATAAAATTGTTTAATGAGTTCAGATCATATTCATCGATGACGATATGTAGAAAAATATCAGTTTTGTGTATTCACCCTTGTCAACTGTAGAAGATTTATCTATCTAATGTGTCTTATTCCGATGATAAAATGTATCCTGATATTAATCAAGAAGACAAAGAAATTAGCCAGTTTCAGGATTCATATTTGGACAAGGAGGAAATATAGAACACTATAGGATGTATTTCCAATTCACCCGTTAGAGAAAGGAGATGAAGAGTACTCGTTAATGGACAAAATTGTTGTGATAACTTGAGTTTTTATAAATATATGTCCTGAAATCATATCACTGGATTAAAACTCATCTGTATGTTCTTTAGTTTGCAGTATATCTTTTGTTTTTTATGAGACAAGTAAAAGGTAACTGCTATCTCCGTTTTTCACTATTTTATAGAATATAGCATAAGCATACTTACTTCTAACTCTGTATTTAAAAATTTTTACAATTACTTATTAGATAATTGAGTTTTTATTTATACAAGAGACTATAATTTGTTGGTTTGTATTGAATGATGAATGCTTCACTTTCGACAAAATATTTATTTATTTTTTTAATTTGTATTTAATAGAAATCGTTTTCTACGTTGTGAAAAATTGAAATTTAGTTGTTAATATTGATAAAATCCTTCATTTTTTCAATAAAATCATCATGGAATTCATGGGCTTTCATTTCAATAAACAAATATGATAATTTTTCTCCTTTCCATTTATTGAAGAGTAAATATTATAAATATCATATGATTCACTGCAGCAGCATTCTATGTTTCCACTGAATAACTGATAATATCAGGATACATTTTATTTCTGAAAGAGCCAAGTTAGATGGATAAATCTTCCTTCTACAGTTGACAAGGGTGAATACACAAAACTGATATTTTTCTACATATCGTCCTCGATAAATATGATCTGAACTTATTAAACAATTTTATAGGTCCATTTTCACGATTTTTCAGTCCAAAGAAGCAATAAATCAACTGAAACACTTGAGAAAAACCAAAATCTCTCGTTGTTTTGTTATACATAGGAAAAGTGGGGTTGTTATACCTCCGATGTGCTGTCAGTTGTCAAACGTGCACGAAACCAATAGAGTCCTGCGTTACTCGGAATTGCCACCAGGGTGCGTACGTATCTCTGCACGCTGCACGATCGTTCGAACAGAGTCCGGCATGCGAATCGAGAATAGCGTTTCGAATGGAACCTATTAGAATTTCTATTAGGATGCCATAAAATGCGGAAGTTATTCGATACTTGGCTTTCAAGACTCCTTTATTACCTCCATGGCTTCCAGTATGTGATTGCTTGAATGAATATGTCGCATGTTTGAATAGACAAAAGTCGTCCCTGGAAGAGCTGGAAAGTTCGACATTTGCCGATACATATGAAATGAATAAAATTAACCAAAATAACTCTAGTCCCTTGAAATAGTTTCGGTTGGTCCCCCAGTAGTATGGAGTAGCGACAATCCACAGTGATTCAAAAAGAGTAGTTAAGAACACTTACTCCTCGAAAAGAATCGATCCACAATCGCTTCGAATCGTTTTCCGCAAGCGAATCGAGAATAGCGTTCCGACTCTATTCGACTTTCTATTAGGAAAACATAAAAAGTGGAAGATGTAATATTCCCTACCCTGAAACTTCGTAGCATTGAGTTTAAAAATTAAAGCGGCATCAAGGGCGCAGCCAGGGGGGGGGGCCCGAGGGGCCCGGCCCCCCCCAAGATTTTTCTGCATGTTCATTTTTCTACCTGCATCTCCGTAGATACGGTTAAATTCAAGCATCTTCAATATTTTATTTGAAATAGCTGAATGGTATTCATGCATACAGTCAATTTTTAGAACCTAATTGATTCTGCTTTCTAGCAAAAACAGATTAACCTTCTGAAAATGAGACTAGGTACACATATACAAGATGTCGAGGAAAAAAGTACCATGCATTGTGTCAAGCGCTAGAAGGCCATAAAATATGAAAAAGGTCCCAGGAATATATGTCCCAAACTGCTTCCTTTAAGAAATACAGTTAAAGTTTATTTTTTTATTTGGTGTTTTCTTGAATAACTTCGGGTTCGGACAAAGAGGTAATAATTGAACAAAATGTAATATGCGGTGGTTTTGTATGATGCAGAATCCAAATATCCTATTAGTTTTTGGATTACTAATATAGGGAGCGTCACATAATAATTCCTGCACATTTAAATCAACCTTAGTTTAGTTTAGTTTAAAAAGGGGTTACAGTTCAGAGACCTCAAGGTCTACTGTGCCGCCTGCAAGAGCTGTTCTGGCCACACCCTTCACAGCTCGCCTTCCAGTTCCAGAAATCTGGTGAAATCCAATATCTGTGAAGGCTCCAACGAGGCTAGTTCCTCACTCTTACAAGTTTCTCGCCCAAGGATTTCTCTACTTAGGCTCGCAATGGCAAAGCATTCCGTGACTAGGTGAATGGGGGTTTCTTCCTCCTCCCCACAAAATCTACACTCGTCATTTTCATTATTTTGTGTTTTTGATTAAGATTTTAATTTATTTCCTTGCTGTTGGTTGTTATTGTAAGAAGGTTTCTTTGACGCTTCTGGACAAATTTGCGTGCATCATAACTTTTCGATGCATTTAACCGAAAACCGTTGAACCTAGCGACTTTATTAAAGTATACCTTTTTGAAGGAAAATAGATGAAGGCATCGCTTTTTCTACTCCAGAATGGCATACAGTGAGAGGCAAAAGCATTAGGGTTGATTGAAATGTGGAATCCTGTATGTGGCGTCCTCTTTAAGTAATCTAAAAACTAGTAGGATATTTAAATCATACAAAACCCCCGCATATCAAATTTTGTTCAATTCCTACGTCTTTGTCCAAAGCTATAAAAAAACAACCAAAAATAAACCTTAACACCTTGTATTTCTTAAAGGAAACATTTTCCAACATATATTCATGAGACTTTATTCATATTTATGGCCCTCTATTGCTTGCCACTATGCATGGTACCTTTTTCCTTGACACCCTGTATATTGGAAAGGCATTTTAGAAAATAAATGATCACCAGATTTCAGAAAAGATATTGTGAATTTGACATTTTTTATCAACCAGAAAGAGAAAGATAAAAATAACAGTATTCTTTTTTTGTTTTTTCTCCTTGAATATTTGCATCGGGCCCCCCCCCCCCCCCCCGAACAAAATGCCACTGAGCGGCATTGTAAGAAATTACTTACTTCATGTTAGTTTAATTTTTCAATTTGATATTCTTAAGACAGTGGGGAGGCGGCTGCCCCTCCTGGTCACCCTAATCACCGCCACTGTTCGTAGGTAAGGTTGCCAGGTCGCCAAACCAAATAGCCAAACAACCATCCAGTTTGACAGGACATTTGGTGAGTAAAAAAGCCTGACAACCTGAATTATGCAGAATTTTGTGTCTCCATCAGTATTAATGTGACAATTGAAAAATGTATATAAAATCAAACTTTTTCGAGTATCGCGATAAATTTTATTGAATTCTAATAAATATTAATAAAAAAGAACCTAAACTAAAATTGGTTATTTATTTGTTGTATTATTTTTTTGTCCGAACAAGGTTTTTCTGGAGAATATTTTCATGCAATTGAATGGAGATGAAAGAAGGTTTTTCCTTTTTATTTAGACTGAAAGCGTATTCATAGATTATTTTTTGATCATTCTGACAGTTGTGAGGATAAATGATTATCGAGAACATATTTTAATTCGTTTTTCGAAATTGAATGAAAAGCGGAGAGATGATTGCGATGAGGAGAAATCGAGGAGTTGTCCGATTTCTTTCAATGGTTACATCACCCGTGCGAATCCAGGAAGCGTAGTTATTGAAATATGTATAATAAGAATCGAATACCAAAAAGTCCAAGTATTTCATTATTAATCAGTAAAATGGAAGTCGCTAGAACGAATTGAATATTACGACATACAAGGTTCATCAACAAAATGAAAATGATCTATCTAAACAAAATATAACTTCCACTCGGTATAAAACTTTTTCACTCTTCGAGTTGCACAATGTAAATGAAATAATTAAATTAAACATATTTTAAGTGGCCAGAAACCTGTCTTAGTAGGTCAGTTACTTTCAAAATGAAGTAGTTAGAATTCTTACAACTTAAATGTTTTGAATTGAATTGAACAACATTTTACCAACCGTGTCAATGTAACCTGTTGCGTTCTTTTGGCCATTGCTTACCTATCAAGGAAAAACTAAAAAATCTTTCAAGTTTCAATGTCTAGATATGCCCTGTGATCGCAAAAGTAATACTGACAAAGGTCCAAGAATTCTGAGAATTAATATCGAGTTGAAAAAAGCCTAACAAAATTCGAACCTGCCGGACACGTTATATATTTTGGCCGGACACGTAATCGAAAAGCATAAACTTTTATCGTGTCGAATTTTTGTTGTAGAATGTTGAAAGTCGTCCAATGAACATTTCATTTCAAGTGTTCCAACTGTATTGACACTTCGAACTGTGCACGAATACCTACTTAAATATATTTATTTATGATGGACATCTTTCACCACATTGAGCGAAATTTACTTTCGATGCATTTTGGTTTCTGAGTACCTATATAAAACGTATTCCTAAACAGATGCGTCTGAAAGATGGACCTGTTCATTAAATTAAAATTTCCCAAATTTCTAAATTTCTTCTGAATGAGCAATCTCTGTTTTTACTGTTGAAATTTCTGATACCCTGCTTACTCAAAACGCTCTTTCAAGAATCGGGTCCTCAGAATGTTGTGAAGTATTAAAATAAATCTGTATTGTGAGGTGATGATTTTTCATTCTGTCATTTTCTGATTTCCTATCACACATGGAGAATTTCGGAATCGTATATTTTCGACCAATCGAGGGATAGATAAAAAAACCAATATGAATATCGAGTGATAACACTTTTGGAATACTAAAAAATAAAATTGAATCTTTGAATAAGTTGAAAAATAAATGCTGTTTTATATTATTTTATTCATTTGCTTGCCTTGTAAAAGCGTCCACTAGGGCGGGCCCCAAAATAGAGAGTGGCCAGCCAAGTGCTTAGAATACACCACCGAAAACCCCTTTTCTATTGCAATGAATCAACTTAGAATCCTTTATAAGCTTCACAATATCCACTAAAAATATCAGATGAAACTATTTTATTTTATTCTTGTTTTCATCAAGAGGTCAGTTTGCCGAGTTCTAACCTAAAATTCTTTCTAAACAAATGAAAATATTTTTCGTGTCTACTCCAAACATCATAACATCAATTTAGTTGAATAGGTTGCTCTACATATGTTTCGACCCTCACAAATTTAGGGTCATCTTCAGGCTATTTGAGACGGGAAACACCACAGAAATGTCAAATCCCGACGTCGGCAACAAACTTATTGAAAATCCAATTGGTATGTATATTGAAAATAAAATCTTTATATTTAGAATACAAAATTTATTTTGTGAATGAAAACTGAATTTTCATGCGAAATTTCAAGAGCGCTTGTTCTTTGGTGGAGCAATGAGAAGACTATTACCTCAAAATTTCATATGAGACTTGGGATACCGTATATAAATGCAGAATTTCAGCACAATCGGAATTATATTCTGGAAATTACTCAGAAAATGAAATATGTAAAAGATAAATGATTAAAAAATATTAAATAATTATATGGTTCCGTATCATAATTTTATTTTTTTATCATTATCTTTTACATATTTCATTTTCTGAATAACTTCCAGAATTTAATTCCGATTGTGCTGAGATTCTGCTTTTATATATATTATTCGTTATCAATCTCAAGTCCCATATAAAATTTTAAGGTCTTACTGATCCACCATAAACGAGCGATTAAAAAAAAGCTCCTGCTCAGGGCTTTTTTAAAATTTACTTGCCATCAAACAAGATGCAAAGAAAAGGTGTCGAGATTGAAGACATCATGAACTATGGAATTAAGGATCATATTGGTGGAACGTTGTAAAGAGGATTTGAGTAGACAAAATTTGTTATTTAGAGGTATTTTTCTCTTATGGGCAATCCACGTGGATTAGAAAAAAAAATCGTTTAATCGAGGAAATGGTCATATCAAGGGGACACTATTTCGCTTCCCTCGCCAGAGGACACAATTCTCGTAACCCCGGTTCGGCCCGGCCGGTCATTAACCTGGCGTTAACTGGAGGTGAAAAGACGTAAAGAATAACAGATAACATTTAACGGATACCTATTAGGGAAGCATGAAGTAGCAAATGTTATGAAACTCAGACTGTCTACGCTTCTTGAGTTGGGAATCAAACTAAAGAAGAAAATATTATGCCATAACTGAATACAAATAAATCGGAAACATTAATTAATAAGTGCTTCTATTATTCCTTAATTTTCCAAAATAACCGGAAAAAATCTCTACTCCGTTCATCTCTTTGATTGATTTTTTTGGAAATTTACAGATTATAAAAACGAAATTAGTTGCATTATTACACCTGTGGAAAATAAACATGCAACAAGTGACATGTTCGGTACTTTGATGCTTGTGTGTTGTATTGGAAATATATTTGTCATAATCAGTTAGATAGATGGTTGAAATGGGTTTAAACGGAAAATGAGTGAAATGCTCATCTGGTCAGTCAAATCTGGTGTATATTATGTATGTATATGTGTATACATCAATAAATCACTAGGTGTTCGAAAAATTTTGTTTTCGAAGTAGGCTGTTTACCTCAAAACTTATTAAATCTTGTATGTTTGAATATGAATGACGCTGTTGGTTTGGAGAGGCGAAATTTGTAGTAGAATTCATCATTCCACTCGACAAGTGGTCGATTCTTGGTCTAAACTCATACATTCGATGAGGAATTACATCTTCAATCAACTATTCAATAATTCTAAAGATTATCAATATCAAATAAAACGTTCATTTTGGAATCCCCATAACGAATTATAAAATAACATGAAACGTTAGAAGATGATGAAAAGCATACATACCTAATATAAACAAACATATATAGAAAGTTAAAGAGGTTTTCTAAAAAAAGGTGAATTATTTATGTTTTCTGCTCACTACATCTGCCAGTTGAGCAGTAAGCTCAGAACTGGGACTTCGAGTGGTGGATAAGTTATCCGGCAGATATAGGGAGATTTTATCTGGGGATTAATTCTATCTGTAACTGAAGGTTAAATTTATTTAACCAGAGGAAGAAGTGGAAGTGAAGTTTACATCTTCCTCTGCTTATAAGTTTCTACTGGCAGATATTATTGAAATGAATCAGCCTTCAAAAGATTTCAATCGAGAAAATATTCTTTTATCAAATTATATCTTATTTATTATATTTATTTTCTATATTGGAAACTTGAAAAGATGTATTCGGATGTAATAATGCAGATGAATTTATTCTAACGATCAACGAAGAACTTCGAGGAAGTTGGTGAAAACAACTTAAGGCTCCCACAGACCAACGCGGCAAAATCGCACCGCATCCGTGACCGGAATTTGTTGCGAATATCCGTTGCGGAATCTGCAGTACCCCTCAAACCGATCCGATTGAAATCGCATCATTTGACAATCTCTACGATAGTTAGGTACTTGTGAAAATAGTGGAAAAAATATGTACACATCATCAGATGAAGAAGAAGCACTAATGTTGCTTGCAGTAGAAGAAGATACTTTACGGTAGAAAGCATCTATTTGTATATTATTATTATTACGTTCGTATCTCACCTTAGGAAACCGAGAAAATGGGTTCACAAAATCAATCAAGAAAGATTGTAATATGGAGAATTTCATACATTGATGCCAATGTTGCGAGAGGACGAGAAGAGATTCTATGTATATTTTAGAATGTCAATAGAGTGTTTTGATGAAATTTTACACCTCATAGAAAATGATATCCGAAAGTTGGACACACATTATCGCGAAACAATTTCGCCGGCAGAAAGGTTGGCCATAACATTAAGGTAAAATGATAGATTAAGTATTTATTATAAAAATGAACATCAGAAAAAATAAAAAATATTATGAAAATACAAAGGCACTCCACAGTTAATAAATGCAATAATCATCTTTCTTGTAAATATTTTTGTAATCTTCATGAGAAAGATCATATAATATACGGTGCATAAGTTTTTCCATCTCGTTGCCCACTTCGTTGCGAATTCAATGGAGATGCAGTCGAAAACGCAGCTGAATGCGAACTGAGTTTCCGCGCCGAGAAAAACGCAGACAAATCGCTATGTACGCGATTAAAATCGTGCCGGTCTGAACTCGTCCACCTAACGACGTAGGAACAATAAGTTGCGAATTGGAGACGGTACGAATTTCCGCAAGTGGTGCCGTTTTGCCGCATTGGTCTGAGGGAGCCTTTAACCGTCGGTCAAGTCGGTGCAAGCGGCGGCCATTTTCAGGCAAGATTTAACTAACACCTATTAGGCTATCATGAAAGAGCGAAAGTTACTAAAATTTGACACCTACTGTCGTCGCTTTTAACATAATGCACCTTTAGGTTTAGTAAGGTGAGACCAATTTCTTTCATTCGTTTGAACGCACACACTATACATAATCAACATATTTAAGCCACCGTTATGTTTCCGCTCAAGATAGACAATTAAACATGTTGATGTTCATAAATATGTATCTATTGTGTTTTGGCCCTAGACTGCTTCAGTCAACGTTACGACCCTGGCAGTATCCGTCAGTTTGCGAAATGACTAGATAGCTTGTAATGCAGATCATTTTACAATCGGCCTGAAAATTTCAGTCAGTTTATTAACTGCGAACAATGCATCCGACGGATAGTCAATTCATTTTGATCATATTCTGAAAACGTTTCATGTCTTAAAAATTAAATTGTTATATTTGTGTAATCAACTGTACTCCAACTGTTTCATTCTTACCTTAGGTGTTAGGCGGCTCGTAAGAACTTCGTCGAACGATGTAATCTGATCCCGTACAAAACGGAAATTTCTTCCCAAATTATCCAAATCATTGAAGAAAAGAGGAAAATTGAAAAACACAAAAGCAAACTTAAATTCATCATAAACAGCCGATTGAAAATATTTAATACTAGTTTTGCCTGCGTCCATTAGCTCGTTCATGCATAAGAATGAAAAACTCAAACGCATTTACCAGCACACAGTACCTCGTGACGTTTTAAAAAAAGAATAAACGATTATTGTGAGAAATCTAACTAACGAATTCGAAATTTAACGGAAATTCGCATCCGCCAAAATAATGACACAATATCAAAAAATGGTTCCACCTAAAAGTTATTCCGTTCTGATTCAGTGAATCGAATCCTTCAGTGAATCCAATTTGTTTTCTCTAATTTGAGGTCACACACTACTTAATCCACAGATCTAAGCCACCGTTGAAGGTTTCGGCTCAAGATCTAGAATTAAAGGTAATGAAGTTATTGTTTTTTCGGCCCGGGGCTCCTTCATGTCACTTTCATATTTTTCAATCAAAAAATATAAAATTCATAATATTCCATAAGATGAAATGAAATGAAAACCTGATTATATTTCGACGCAATAATAAATGTATACCTAGATGATATGATCAGCGAAGAACAAGAAGTAGGTGAAACAGACCTCAAACTTTTTACTCTGAGCCCTAACCGTCGGTTAAGTCGGTGCAAGCGGCGGCCATTAACAGGCAAGATTTAACCAACACTTTATTAGGGTATCATGAAATCGCAAATGTTAATAAAATTTGACACCTACTTCGTCGTCGCTTTGAGCATAGAGTAAAATCGGGATAGATACCTCAGTAGGAAAGAAGTCTCATTTTTAAAATACTTTACTTCCGAATCGCGTGACAAGAAATTTATTTTATAAGTAAGGAGCCACAGTCCCCCTGGACCTTAGTTTTGTGAGGGTTATTGTAAAGTGAGGTCGTTTTCCACAGCGAATTCCGCAAAAACACAAGTTTTTAGAGGTAAGTATTTGCCGCTTTATAACTTTTGAAGTAAAAAATAAATTCCGTTATTTGATGTATTTTTTATTACGTTTATACAGTGGTTCATTGAGTTTACATCTACATTTTCAAAAAATTCATGAGCAACTATCCCTGTCGATAAGATAAGGATAGTTGCCCCGAATTTTCGAGCTGCGCCTTGATGCATCGATTCCCCCATACATTCTCTAGTCTCTACCCATTTATCGTCTGAGTGTTCGTTTTTGAGCGCTTGTTCTACGTGAACGAGTGACCAAATGACTGTAATTTTCAAACTTTGAGCCGAAGATCCGTAGTCATTTTCAATTCTGTCGTTGGGGTCATCCGGCCTGCCGTTAGCAAGATAACTTTCCAATGGTTTGTCCTAGAGATTTGATATTGTTGGAAATTGGAATTTGTTTTTATTTAATTTAAAAATCAGGGAGTCAGCTCGACCACCCTGTATAAAGATAAGTTGAATTTTCGTCCATTATGTTGTATCTGTGAATTATTATATCGCATCAAGCGCGACAGAAAAACCGGTTTAATGGAAAGGAGCGGGAGTTGAAATCACAGTGAAAATTCAATACGCAGCTCGCCGTTACACAAATCAGGCATTTTCACGCATCTCAACAAAAAGGTTTATAGTAGGAGAGCTGGCACGAATTTTTGGGCAGGTATTTGAGGCAAGCTGAAAACTTGTCAGATACCTCTCCTATTATATCCCAACTCGGGATTGCAGATCTGGCTGGTGAGTAGCGAGGCTAAATCAACCCCTACATTTTTAATGGCCTGGCAGGTAGAAAGCCCTACCGAAATGATCTGTCTTTTTGGGAATCTTATTTTTTAGTTATAAGTAACACTCCATTAAAATTTCAAGCTGCCTCAAAAACATTTTCTATAATTTTTTGCAAATTTTTTGCACGCGTCTGGCAATGTTAAAACCCCGATTAAATTATTTGGCAGCTTGAAATTTTAATGGAGTGTTACTTATAACTAAAAAATAAGATTCCCAAAAAGACAGATCATTTCGGTAGGGCTTTCTACCTGCCAGGCCATTAAAAATGTAGGGGTTGATTTAGCCCCGCTACTCACCAGCCAGATCTGCAATCCCGAGTTGGGATATAATAGGAGAGGTATCTGACAAGTTTTCAGCTTGCCTCAAATACCTGCCCAAAAATTCGTACCAGCTCTCGGACTATTATAAACAATCGAGAAAATACTTATCACAATTGGTATCAACAAGGTTTCACAAATAATTTGATGGTTTCGAATAAATGGTTTAGTGTATGGACATTTCTCCTTATTTCCAACCAAACAACTCTAGAAAAATACAATTTACTTTACAGATATTTTCAGAGTGAGTTTGGCTATCAAATGCCTAGATTAAAGCCGGGTTTCACAAAAACCCCGATCACGTTGATTGATGAAGTGTCATTATTTCTGTGCAAATTTCAGTTCATTTTTGACGTAAACCATAGAAGTTTTGTCAAAATCAACGATTTGATTGCCAATCAAGCTTTGTGAAACCCGCGGTAAGTTCGTTAACCAGCCAAATCGTTCCAAAAAAATGGCCATTCATAATTCCTGTTATTGAATATCAAAACGACACCAATCGAAATTTTGAGGCCAATTTTGAGATGCTTATAAAAGGCTTATAAGCTTCCCTGCCAAATTTTTTGGCCATAGTGTTAACAGAATCATAGAAAATTCAATTGAAATATTGAAACAAAAAACTTCATATTTCCATAACAAGACATCCGATTCGATTAAAATTTATTTCGTGAATGAACATTGATATACTGAATGTTCAAGAAAAATTTCAAAAGGGTCACATAATCAGAACCATACAATTTAATTTTTCTCAATAATTGATTTTTACATATTTCATTTTTTGAAAATTTTCCAGAATATGATTCTGATCGTGCTGAGATTTCGCATTCATATACGGAAGTTACCGTGTTCACGTTCAGTAATATTCTGTTAGATTAATTGTTTCCCATTTATTTTGGTGGAAACCAAATCGATTTGATGCCACTATGGAATGCGAGGACAGTGTCGGAGTCAAGTTTTAACTTTTAGTAACATTCGCGTTTTCATGATACCCTAATAGGTGTTAGTTAAATCTTGCCTGTTAGGGCTGCCCGCTTGCACTTTAACCGACGCTTTTCAACTTCCTCAAAGTTGACGGTTTGGTGGATTATATATAAAAAAGGCAGCAAATTAAAAGGATACTGACGATACTGTCAGGGTCGTAACGTGAACTGAAGCTAGGACAAAAAACACTTCGATCTATCTTGAACCGAAACTTCATGACCGCTTGCACCGAAACATTTTTTAACGGTAGCTTAAGCCAACCGCTATCTAGCAGATAGCAGTCGCTTGATGGCTGTTACTGTAGAAGATTGAAAGAAAATCAAAATCATATTTTTTCATTTTCATTGCATTCAGATTTTTCAGTCTGGAAATCTTTTCTTTTTATAAAAAAATTGAAAACCTGAAAATATTTCGTTGTAATAAATAAAAATCATTTATTTCATTCAACTCTCTATCTATCTTATCCTATCTGTTAGATAGCGGCGCGCTTATCAGCAAGTTGGTGAAACAGGCAAAAGCGATCCAAGATTTAACTAACGCATATTAGGATATCATGAAATCGTAAAGGTAACTAAACTACCTACGAAAACATCGCTTCGCACTCAAACCTTATTATACATACTAGATGTCAAATTTGGTTTCTTGGAAGGTTTGTGGTAGACATGATATTGACTGTATTTTCAGGGTAGGTTCAAAATTTGAATGTGAAACTTGAATTAATAGAGTGTGAATAGTTTCCAGTTCTCAGAAATTGATTTATCTGACTTCAATATCTGAATTTGGACTGAAATATCAGTTGTGACTGTTGTGAGAATTAATCAAGTATGTTGTTATTAACGATTATAAGGATATTAAAATTTGGTGTCTTACATAAAAATATAGCAAATTAAAGGATAATGACGATACTGTCAGGGTCGTAACGTGAACTGAAGCTACATAAAACACTTCGATCTATCTTGCACCGAAACTGCATGACCGCTTGCACCGGAACATTTTTTAACGGTTGCTTAAGCTAACTGCTATCTAGCAGTCGCTAGATAGTTAGTGTAGAAAAGACCATTGAAAATATCCATATTTCATTCCATTTCATTTTTCAGTCTGGAAATCTTTTTTTTCTCTTTATAAAAAATTGAAAACCTGAATATTTCGTTGTAATAAAAAAAAATCATTTATTTCATTCAACTTCTCTGTCTAGCGCGCTTATCAGCAAGGTGAAACAGGCAAAAGCGATCCTTACAGGCAAGATTTAACTAACACATATTAGGATATCATGAAATCGTAAAGGTAACTAAACTACCTACGTAAACGTCGCTTCGCACTCAAACATTATGATGTCAAATTTTGTTTCCTAGAAGGTTTGTGGACTGTGACTGTGGTACATACAATGAACATTATTATCGACTGTAGACATGAGAATATTGACTGGTAATTTTCAGGGTAGGTTCGAAATTTGAATGGGAAAGTTGAATGAATTGAGTGTGAATAGTTCCCAGTTCTCAGAATATTATACAAATCATTTGATTTATCTGACTTCATGACTTCAGTATCTGAATTTGGACTGAAATCTCAGTTGTGAGAATTAATCAAGTATTATATGTATTAACGATTATAATGATATAGGTACAGACTACAGAGCAACTTTTCTTTTCTATCGGTTGACCCAAATTTGACGCAATAATACTATATTACCTCAAAATTGTGTATAGGACTTGAGTGAGATTCATGCTAAGTATGTATGTATATGAATATAAATCTCAGCACAAGATTTATATTCTGGAAATTACTTCAAAAAATGAATTATGTGAAAAATCAATAATTCAGATGATGAGATCCTCTTGAAACTTTGCATGAACATTCGGTATATCAATCCTCATTCACAAAATCAATTTCACTCGAATCGGATATCTTGTTATGGAAATATAAAGATTTATAATTTCAATATTCGATTTGAATTTTCTATGGTTTTGCACTATGATATTGAGGAACAAAATTTGGAATGGCCCTATTTTATGGTCTTGTGGTAAAAGAACTTGACTGCGGCATTTTGGAACCGAACTCACCCTGAAAATCTCAAGTCTCTAGGAGAATCCCTTCGCAAGTTATAGTGCCTACCCTATCGAGTGAGACCATTTTCGGCACCAAATTCGAAAATTACAGACATTTGAGTAAAATGATAAAGCACTCGTATTATTCTTTTTTTTCAATCAGCTCCTCTAAGGCACTTTGTGGGAACGGTTTATTAAAGTTTTAACTGGTTCAAATCTTGACATAAACCAAGTTGCCGTTAATACGTACAATTTGAAATGATCAATAATACAGGTAGTATCCAAAGAAATATTTCGGATTCAGCAAAGCACAATTATATCTACACGCGTAGTGCGTACCTACACTACCTACCACATACCTATACCTACTCCGTTCACATATTATTGAGCACAAAGTAGGCGTTTGTTTATTTATCTGAAGTTGGCAGTATTCACTGTCATAACGTAAAATAAGGTCGTTGCCGAATGTACCCGGCCTCGTCCGACGAGCTTTCGAGTTATCAGAGAACTCTATAGGCCTTTTCGGAAACTTACTCGTGTTAACTCGATCCCTAACCTTCGCGTTCATTCACCTAACCCAAACAACCAACCCGTGTTCGGAAAGGAAAGTGCTATTAACTCGATCACTGACTCAGGTTGATCTATCATAACCCTACAGGATAGCAGGGTCGTAGAGTCACCGCATGCGCGCTGCAGTTCATTTCATATAATCATATATTTTATTCCCAAAAATTTAAGGAGAAGAGAATTTGGCTCTTTGTAAAATTTGTGGTTCTACGAGCCAAAAAAATAATGTAAATTGTAAAACAACTTTTTTGTATGCAGATCTTTCTGCGCTAAATAAACTGGAACTGAATAAACAAATTCTCCACTTCTTTAACATAGTTAGTCAAAAATAACATTTAACATGGAAGGGCACAACAGAAATTGTAAGAATGATTTCACAAAAGACAATAAATGCCAGCAAAGCTAGAGACAAGACAAAAATAGACTGGGACTGAAAAAAATAAATTCATAAAATATTTGGTTTGGTTTGGTTATTGATACGTCTGACACTTCAAATCCTAGAGTAGATCCGTCACGTGACCCAATGGATCGAGTTAATAATCCTGAGTAAACGGGCTTTCTATTTGGCTGACTAACTGAAGAAATCACTTCATTGCGACTGAATCGACCAATAGAAACGCAGGATTACTGATTTTGCCTCAGTTTTGAAGTGGAGCAGCGTCAAATAGAAAAGTCCATAAGTTTTTGAAAACGCCTTATGAAATATTGATAACATTGCGTATCAATCATACAAGAAAATAAACAACATAACCTATGATTTTAATATGCACAGTGGAAAATTTCCATGGACTACTCTGTGCTTAATAATATGTGAACGAAGTATATATCACGGCAACGTACCACATGAGATTTCTGCATAAAGATTTAATAAATGCTCACAGTTTTTCTATGTTAATCGAAATTATTTCACATTGGAAATATGTCCTTAAAAGTTTTTCAGATATTTCAAGTTTCAAGAGGAACGGCGTCCTCCTATTTCTGTTAGAGTATACTATCCTTGTTTTATGATTTCCTAATACAAATTCTAATAAGTCCAGTCTGGACGACATTCCCGAGTCCCGCCGACAGAACAAGCACGCACGCTCGTGCGCCAATGTACGCCTAAAATTTAGGCGGCCCTTTCCATTTTTACGCTACATCATTTTCAAACTGATATGATACAAAATCAGTTGACGGGACTTTTTTATTTGACTGATTGAAGAAGTTCACTCCCACTTTGACCGATTCGACCAATAGGAAATGATTTTGTGCATCAGTTTTTGGAGTGTGCAGCGTCAAATAGAAAAGTCGGAATGTTGTGATTTTGAACTGCTGCGCATCACTTTCAACTGATGTTGCTTTCTGACAAAATCGGTTTAATTTTCACAATCACTTCAGTTCATCATAATCAAAGAAAGATGTTCTTTAGAATTAATTATCATCATAATCATAACACTAACATTTTGGTAAAAGTTCACAATTTACTTCTAAACATAATAGATTTAATCATTATCCTTGGTTTGCATTGCTAGTAAAGAATAATTCATATTACTTCTGGGTTGAAACAATTGAAATACTTCGAAAAATAGTTTGTTGAAAATCTGTTGGTTGGCCTTGGCATAAGAGCAGTTTTCTGTAATTGTCGATTTAAATTAATATTCCATAGAGGAGTAGAGGTAGAGGTACCATAAGAGTGGCCCACTGCTTATAAACACCGAAAATCATTTCCCCTTTTTATGCGATAAATCAACATTAGGTAGGTAGCTTAAAAACTCAATAAGCATCACAGAGACTTATGAAGAAAGAGTTCATTCAATAAGTTCATTATATCTTATTTATTTTATGCTTTCTTATGTTTTCAGCCTTAATTTCACTGCAAGAGGTCATGTTAACCAGATTCTAACCTAAATTCCTTTGTTTCACAACAATAAAAAATTTATTGAAACAGGTAGGTCTTCGTGACAAATATTTTCAGGATATGCTTATTGAATTATTGATAGATCATCATTACATAAGAAGTGATTGACGGTATTTTTTAAGTAGTTGGCCACTCTTATCCTATCTGCAACACTGAATCAATAGAGCTTCTTCCCATCAACAAACCAAATTACTTACTTTTCTCTAAAAAATTATCGGTCCTGAGGACCCACCACCCCTATATTGGTGGAAAATTCTTAAGGAAAAGACTAAAATTGCCCTCTAATCGAAATCTACATTCTACATTACAAAGCCAAAGGAGACGACGACACTCTTCTCAGGTGCGTTGCGCCCGACGGAAGGCGAATCCTGAAAGATTTCATACCAGGATAACATGAAAAGAGATGGTTATCCGTATTACGAGGACATTGCGCGGCCATCTTGCGAAAGACGCAATTCCAATAGGAAGTTTCATCCAGCAACCAGGGCATCATGTATTTGTGGAAGTCGTATATGTATGAGTGAATCAATATCATAGCTGGGAATGTACAAGTATACATCTTTAAAAAATCATTATGCTTCACTTAGCTATCTAGCGAACAGCCAACCCAATAATCTCCTGAAAATATCATGTAGAGAATTCACATCTAGTAAATCATACGGATTTGTAGTTTCGATAATATCGAGAAAATAATAAAAAGATGCAATTGTCAATAACTCCGAAACTAATAAATCGATTTGGCCTGTTAACGAACTTAACCACTGCATACGAAACCTTAACCAACTCTCGAAATTTATGAACCCTATACTAACATAATCATTTCGAGAGTTATCATCGTGTTCACGGCAAGGGCGACGCTAGGGGGCCGCCAGGGATGGCTCAGGTCCTCCTAAATTTTAGCTGGCCCACCCTGAAATCTGAAATCATTACCACTGAAAAATCCTGGCCTCCCCTCGGTCCTCTTGTTTTCAAAGACTGGCGTCGTCATTGATTCACGGCAAGATGGTCGGACATAATTTCCAACCGAGTCGTTTGACTCCAGTCCAAAACTTCGAAAAATACAAACATTTGTGCAAAATTCTGGCACGTTGTTCTCCTAAGAAAAAACAAGCAAAAATAATATTTTCATATTAGTATGTAATTGTAAAACTTAGGTTTATAAAAACTCACTTTGAACTAAAAGTTTATATGTAGTGATTACATATGAATTCAAATTTTCTGTTGACATTTCAAACTATTCCGAGATTAGTGAGTTTCGGACATACCCCAGGCCCTGTATACTGTGATCAGGTATGATCTTTCAAAGCGTATACGAACTTCATTGCGCAAGTCCCCCTTTTACCTGCAAAAATCCACACCGTTCGTATTCGCTTTGAAAGATCACTTGTGGAGAATACGGCACCAGGACTTCTATAATCTTTCTTATCCTTAAGGAAATCTTTTCGTGGTAGGGCTGGAAAAATTTGCTTGGACATTACATTTCATCATTCATCGCATGAGATGTTTTCGTGGTTTCTTCGTTGTAAATATACAGGGTGTCCCGTAAATACCACGCGAAAGTGACACTGGAGATAGATTGACATTAGGTCTTTCAGATAGCATCAACATGACCTCAGTAAAAGTCCGCTGGTTTCGAGATATCACCACTTTTGCAAACAAAAAATGAAAGGGAAAGTGAGATAAAAGAGAAAGAAGAGCAAAAATAATGGTTGTTTGAAACGGTAGCGAGGAAAGAATATTAAGCAACATGTAATTTGGCAACAGGTGACACTTGTCCATTTTTCTTAATTTTTAATTATTTCGGAATAAACACATCCCTCGCGACAAAATTATAATTTCTAAGGTTTTGACATAAAAAAATTGGTAGTGTTGTATCATTTTGAAAAGTGCCGGAAATGGACCAGTTTTTACGATTATTTGTCAATTCAGTCTGATTTTTTTTCACATCAGTCAGTCAAACTTAAGTTAACGTTTTAACTTCGTCATAAAATACAACAAGTTAGACATTTTTTTTAAGGATTTTGTTCTAGTTCTCGGTGAAGTTATTACTTAATTGTTTAAAGCAACTATTCAGGGTAGCCTAGGTAAAAAAAACATGAGTTTGAAAGCCGAAAATTGGAGATTTTAAAAAAACACAAAAGTGGTTATATCTCGAAAACCTGCGGACTTTTACTGAGGTCATGTTGATGCTATCTGAAAGACCTAATGTCAATCTATCTCCAGTGTCACTTTCGCGTGGTATTTACGGGACACCCTGTATATTTCTTGCTATTATAATATTTCGAATGTTATTTAATACATAATTTTCTTCGAGTGAAATCAATGAAATCATAATAAAAGTCGACTATATATTCATATTGGATCATAAGGTGATAATTCGAATCAGATAACTTTGATTAAGGATTGGAAAACTATACTAATATTCGTATGTTCAACATACTCTCTAATGTTCTAGTAAGTGATTAATCTAAATTTTCAAGAAATTAATAACAATTTTCTACGCATGGATTCAAGTGTGCCTTTCAATAACTAACGATATTAATTTGATAAGTCAATTCACAAATAGAAAATAATTATTTCTGATCGATCTATCGAATGTTTTCCATAAGCGCATCCACCACTGAATTCTATGATGAATTCAGAGTTAATTTCGTTTAATAGCAAGTGTGACGATATATGAAAACAAACTATTTGAAAAACTTCATGTATTTTTTCAGAATATCCCGTTTTTACATCATATTCAGATACGCCCTTAATAGTTGGAAAGTGTCGAAGACCCCTTTGAACTGATTTATTTAAGGTAATAATACTGAATACTACTGGAAATACTTTCGGCTGAAGAATCTATGAAAATGAAACTTTTTCATGTCTGCTCCAAGTATTATTTAATGAACGCTACATTGGTTTCGACCCCCTCGAAATAAAAATGGATAATAATTGGAGTAGACATGAAAAAGTTTCATTTCCATAACAAACCTCAATGAATATGATGGATAACAGATTTGAAGGATCTTTGCGTTACAAGTTAAAAAAAAGATGAATTCATATTTGACAGTATTCTATTCTAGACCTTAGCAAACTATACGAAATCATAGGACATTTCCATGATATTTATGTATTCAACTTTCGCTTTATTCGATTGCTTTGGAAAAAAACTTAAAAATCAAATGTTTCTTCAGTTTCCACTGATCAAAAAACTGATAAATATGTATATGAATTTCAATTCTCAGAATCGAATACTGGCTTTGGTTGCTGATTTTCAGTAAAGAATAAGTTTCATGTAAGTATTCCTATTGAATGAAACTTATCATGATTCAATTTCTCTATCACTACAGCTGCTCAGCTATAGCCGTGACAACAGAAAGCAACACTAACATAGAATAGAATAGAATAGAATAGACTTTATTTGCTCATAAAGAAAATCACAAATGAAATAAATATCGACATATCTGCTCGAATCACCTTTTTTGAAGTAAAGAAAGTTATTTCAAACGAAAATCGAACCCAGCAATTTGAGTTCCAAGATATCCAAATGTTTATTGAGTTGATGAAATGGGCCAAAAGAGCTGTATGAGGAGAATTCCACCAATTTTAGTACCATTTCACATCAATTAGACCAGAGTCCAGTCTATAGTATGTAGTTACTGAATCTGCATAGAGCATATAATTAATAATAAATGGCAATGGCCTCAGAGTGAAAAGTAAACCTAGAGTTGCTTTCACGCATTTGTATGCAGCCAAGTAGAATCTGTTTATACGCGCGAACAATATTCCGGCGTTGCGAACTCGTGCCGTATGTTCATTCCGTATTGGGATAGTTGGTTTACCGCTCCCCTACTCTGATACTAATAGCTTGCGTCTGTTACAGACAGTTTGACAACATCGTCTGTTAGTGTTTAATTTTTTGAAACGATTTGTTCACATTTTCATTTCGATTCGAGTTTCATAAACTGAAATATTTTACTGATTTGGTGGCCGTATATTGCTTAAGAGTATTCCAATAATTATAGATATGGCAAAATTACGAAAATGTATTCAGGAATTGGAGAAATACGAATCTAACCTTAGACTAAAGAATCTAACCAATTGTTTACTTCGCCCCAGTGCGGCAGTGAAAAGCTCCATCTCACTCTTATGCTTGGTTGATTACAATGCAGTACTATTCACGAGTAGGGGCTCTGAGGCAATGGCATATAGTTAATGATTTTCTCGTTAATAGATAACAATTTGATCTGACATCAGAAAGATCCAACTTAGCCCACTGTTGTGTAGGACAATGCAAACTTCACTTGCTTCATTTCATAATTTCCTATCATGAACTTTCATAAGTTTCGTAATATGCGATCATGACGACAAAAATCGTAAGAATTTCGAGGGTTCGCCGCAATATCGATCGAAATTCGTTGCTTCTTACACCTCCTCGGTCTTCTGAGATCCTATCTTGATTCTTATTAAAATTATAATAAAACATGTGTTTGAACGCCTACAACAATGCAGGTTATTCACATACATACACATATTTCTCAGGAATAGCTAAGCACCAACCAAGTGGAATGCTGAATGACGACTTGGTTCACGAGAATAAACGAACGACCACGTGTTAAAAACCAACCTGCCTTCTTGAACGATTGTTTTGGTAACCTTCTTCACTTTATAATTTCCTGAGAAGAAAGTCCAGAATATGAACATGTGCTCCACCGTGTGACGTCACCCGGTGACAAAATAATAAAATAAGTTTTTCGTTCAATTTCAAGGATTAAACGAGTATGTATGAGTATGTATATATGTATATACATATACATATATTTTATTTATTTATATTTTTTTTACGAATTGATTCACAGGAAGAATTGATTTTTAAACTGTAATCGACCATTAAAAAAAAAATTCATTTCGTAGGGGGCCATCCATAAAGTACGTCACACGTAAAGGGGGAGGGAGGGGGTCGACAAAGTGTGACATGGTGTGACAAGGGGTGGGAGGGGTCCTAAGTTTCGTGACATCACATTTCAAAATCTACAGGTACTAATCGCGTAATTTGAAATATTAATTAAACTAAAACATATGTCCAACTCTATCTTTAGGGCAATGCGGTTTGAATTGTTTTGTTGACAAGTTCATAGCCGCTTCTGACACGTGCCGATCGCCGACGAGCCCTTTGACTAATGCCGCTAAACACACCGCACCTCGCGTAGGTAATGTTTTTGTTTCTATCTTTCATTCGACAATTTGCTTTCGCTGAGTGAACGACGTCGTTTTTTTAGTTGTGCTATTTTGTGGATATAAACATACACTACTGGAAAAAATTAAAGGATCAGAAAAAAATTCTAAATTTTTTGGCAATTTTCAACATGCCGTTACTTTGAGAGGAATGGTCGTACAAGGAATTTAAAAAAAGGAAATTGTAGCTCCAAGTGTCTAGTTTTTGGATTAGAACTTCAAAAATTTTAAGTTTTAGTGGTTTCTGAGTAACGATAGAAAAATCAGCAACAACAAAATTCTCAAAATTTTACCACTTATTTTTTTCTTGTCTACGAGCATGGAAATTTTATTTATGCATAATCGTTATAATAATGGGATACTTTGTTAATTCAGCTTTAATTTATTTTTTTATCGACCTCAATACGTCCACTTCTCGCCGAGATATCGGTCTTCAAATTTAAAAGGATCCATTAACATGGCTGAACGTTTGAGAGCCGTTATTGAAAACATGCGTGGCAATACCCATTATTAAATTAATAAAAATTTTATTTTATTTTTCTTTTTTTGAAATTTATGTACTATCTGCAAATAAAATGTGAAAAAAGCTCAAGAAAATTCTTTTTTGCCTTTTTTAAAGATCATGAGCTTCTTAGAGCAAAAAACGTGATCCTTATTTTTTTTCAAAAATTCAATCCTGTCTAACAAAAAAACGGCTCTTGGATTGAGTTGGCTCTTCGTAAGGTTTTTATCAACATATTGAACTGTGAAAGTCACACTTAATAGTATTGGTTTCCTCAACATTTTCGATCCAGCGGTAGATTTCCCAAGAAACCACCAAAAGCCCTTTTTTGTTAAATTTTTATATTGATGTGACATGAAGAAAAAAAATTCCTATGAATAAGCAATGGTTGTTCAATAATGGGAGTTCATTTAAGGTCTTGAAACCCTCCTTCAATTTTCTGTGCGATCATTGGTTGCTGAGAAATCGATAATCAAAGACAAATGGATCCTTTTCCATTTGAAGACCGATATCTCGGCGAGAAGTGGACGTATTGAGGTCAATAAAAACATAAACTAAAGCTGAATTAACAAAGTATCTCAGCATTATAACGATTATTAAAAAATAAAATTTCCTTGCTCGTAGACAAGAAAAAAATAAGTGGTAAAATTTTGAGAATTTTTTTGTTGCTGATTTTTCTATCATTACTCGAAAACCACTGAATCTTAAAATTTTTGAAGTTCTAATCGAAAAACTAGACACTTGGAGCTACAACTTCCTCTTTTTAAATTCCTTGTACGACCATTCCTCTCAAAGTTACGGCATGTTGAAAATTGACGAAAATTTGAAATTTTTTCTTGATCCTTTAATTTTTTCCAGTAGTGTAGTTTAATAAATCAAGTTCAAAATGAACAAAAGATAGATTTAGGTAATCTTTACCGTAGATTATACGAAACATACAGTGCGACTGATAAAAAAACAGCATATACAGGAAGAAGTTAATTCATTATTCATTAGTTTATTTTTTGTTATTGTTTCAAATATTTGATATTTTGTTGATTTCATAAAAAAGTACTTAATTTAAATGAAAATAAAACAAATTGCGGAACTGCTGTTTCAATTCAATAATTTTTCGATGTTGAATTGCAAAACATGTGACGTCACACTAGGGAGGGGGGGGGTCTCAGAAATGTGACCAACTGTGACAAGGAAGGGGGGGTTCAAAAACTCATGAAATTAGTGTGACGTACTTTATGGATGGCCCCTAGTCAGGTTTTCGAGAAAAAAATTTACCGAAATAAGCTAGCGGATTCGTACTGGGTAGTAAGGGATAGGATAAAAAAACATAATTCCCAATTTCCACAGAATTTTTAGTTATACAGTCGACTCTCGATAATTTGAAACTCAAGGGACCAACGAAAAAGTGAAATACTGAAATATATATACATATAAAAATAAACACACAAAATCAATATTTATGGTTCTGGTGATGCGATCCTCTTGAAATTTTGTGCATCAACATTAATATTTATTTATATGTCAGTTTTGATTCACAAAATAAACTTCACTTGAATCGGTTATCCTGTTATGGAAATTAAGGGAGTCTTCTTTTCAATATTACAATAGAATTTTCTATGGTTCTGTTGACACTATGGCGACAAAATTTTGCACGAAGATTTAGTATAACGGACAGTCCTCATTCACAAAAAAAATCACTTGAATGAGATATCCTGTTATGGAAATACAAAGATTCAACATTCCAATAGAATTTTCTATGGTTCTGTTGAAACTATGGCCACAATATTCTGCATGAACATTTAGTGTATCAATCTTTATTTATAAAATAAATTTGATTCGGTTATTTTTTCAGGGAAATATGAAGTTTCGTCTCTTCAATATTCCAATTGAATTTTCTATGGTTCTGTTCACACTTTGGCCACAAAATTCTGCATGATTCTTATTATGAGCATCTTTCATGTGGTCGCAAAATTTCATTTCGATTGGTTTCGTAATTTCGTTTTGTCTGAGATATTGAGGAACGGAAATTTTGAATGGCCATATTTTATGGAATACCCTGTACGATTTGACTGGTTAAAGAACTTTACCGCAGCATTTGCGAATCGAATTCTCTCTGAAAATCTCAAGTCTCTTGGACAATCCCTTCGAAACTTATCGTGCTTATAATTGAATTTGACTACGGAGTCGTCATCAGGCAGTCGAACCCTATCGTTTGAGACCATTTTCGGCTCAACATTCGAAAATTACAGACATTTGGCAAAACGATGCACTCGTTTAAGTAGAACGAGCGATCAAAAATACAAGTAAAAAGTTGTTCAAAGTTCTTTTCTCTTTAGTATATCACTCACTATTTACTATCACGTAGTCTCAATACGAAAATATTCATTCCAACTCAACTAGTGCTCGCTATATTAGGATAATTTCTCTCTTTCAATATAGAAAGAAATACGACGAAATTTTCCTTCAATATTTCTCGTAACCTTCCACAATTTATGGTATCCTGATCACGAAATGGGAATTCTTATTGAAATTTATGCCCCCTGGAGTGGAGCAATGCACCTCGTTATATTGTTATTGTTACCTTCTTAATTTTATACTACCCGGTGATTAATTCTTTTAAAAATTGTGATATAACGCGATGTGTTGATCGGCAATGAAATTCTCGTAACTTTTTTTCTACCTGATGGATAGAATTAGGGAGCTAGCTTACAAGTGAAAATGGTCGAACTGTGTAAACTCACTCACACTCACACGGCAGTATCAGAAGGCAGAAGCCTCTTCAGCTCATGATATCCTACCTCTCAGGACCAATACCTCAACATATTGTGTCTCTGTCTAAAAGCCTTGGCAAAAAAACACGATTCTCCTCACAAGGAGAGGTTTAGAGGTTTTCTTCATCTTCTCTACCAATTCGGATCGAAATGTAAGAGAAAATAAAGAAAACGAAATCACTCAACTCTAGGAAATACTTACATTAATGAAAATGCCCCAATCATAAGTAAGTAAATATTTATTTATTTAATGGCATTACCTGAAGTGGTTGTCGGTAACCGCAGAATTACTAACCACTCCACGCTCATGATATCTTGATTGTAGAATGAGAATTTCTTATTAATTCTCGTGTTTGGTGCGCTTGATTGATGTGCTTTTTTGTAAGTGCGACCTTCCTAATCTCATCATATCCTATCTTCTATCAAAATTGTAAGATGCTGGCTGGTTTACGAAAGATTTAATAAGAAGTTTTACCGTCTTTCAAGACTTTTTGTCAAGTCAAGCTACGGTTTCCTCGGACAGATCGTCGACCGTCGCGTCCAGGCCGTCAGCCGTCGAGAATAGCGATTTCCGTCGAAAGTGGTTTGCTCGAATTATTGGTGGATCGCCTACATGTGCACTTGAAATACCTAATTATTGTAGTTGTAAGAAGAAATTATCGAAAATGGACCCGACAAAATTAATAGTTCTGTTATAATTGGAGGAGGAAGAAGACGAGGAGCTGATAATGGCAACTCTTAAAGATCCAAAAAAGCCAATGGCAGAATTATTTTTGAGACGTCATACAGAAGGTGCCTTCAATGTTACGGTGCAAAGAAGGTTCTTTGGAAATTAAATGAAATTTAGGGAGTATTTCAGACTTTCCACTGAACTTTTCGAACAAGTTTAGACTTATATTAAATGTGACAGCACCAAGAAAGGTACCAATAGGATAAAATGTCCAATTTCTGCTGAAGAGAAGCTTTGTATAATATTGAGATAGGTTCCGTTTCCGAATTAACTAACGTAAACAATAATTTTACTTTCTTTAACACTGGAAGTTGAACTGCACTTCACCGCTCGAATCTAAACTCAGCTGATCAGAACCGTCGAGTCGCGACGTCCAACTTCAACGTTCAGGCGCCGTCCAGATATGCGACTTCTAGAAAAGCGGTACCACTGAAATGCATTGGTTAGATAAAACCGTCACAACGCAGCGACTGGCGGCCTGAACGCGACGGTCGACGATCTGTCCGAGGAAACCGTAGCTTTATATTCGAACAGTGAACCTGCTATTCGTGTCCTATGAGTTTCTGAGAGTAAAGCTACGGTTTCCTCGGACAGATCGTCGACCGTCGCGTCCAGGCCGTCAGCCGTCGAGAATAGCGATTTCCGTCGGAAGTGGTTTCCTCGAATTATTAGTGGATCGCCTTCATGTGCACGTGAAATACCTACTTATTGTGGTTGTGAGAAGAAATTATCGAAAGTGGACCCAACAAAATCAATAGTTCTGTTATTATTGAAGGAAGAAAAAGACAAGGAGCTGACAATGGCAACTCTTAAAGATCCAAACAAGCCAGTGGATGAATTATTTTTGAGACGTCATATAGAAGGTGCCTTCGATGTTACCGTGCAAAGAAGGTTCTTTGGAAATGAAATGAAATTTAGGGAGTATTTCGGACTTTCCACTCAACTTTTCGAACAAGTTTAGAGTTATAATGAATGTGACAGCACAATGAAAGGATAAAATGTCCAATTTCTGCTGAAGAGAAGCTTTGCATAACATTGGGATAGGTTCCGTTTCCGAATTACCAACATAAACAATAATTTTACTTTCTTTCACACTGGACGTTGAACTGCACTTCACCGCTCGAATCTAAACTCAGCTGATCAGAACCGTCGGTTGCGACGTCCAACTTTAACGTTCAGGCGCCGTCCAGCTATGCGATTGCTAGAAAAGCGGTACCACTGAAATGCATTGGTTAGATAAAACCGTCACAACGCAGCGACTGGCGGCCTGGACGCGACGGTCGACGATCTGTCCGAGGAAACCGTAGCTTTAAGCTACGGTTTCCTCGGACAGATCGTCGACCGTCGCGTCCAGGCCGCCAGTCGCTGCGTTGTGGCGGTTTTATCTAACCAATGCATTTCAGTGGTACCGCTTTTCTAGCAATCGCTTAGCTGGACGGCACCTGAACGTTGAAGTTGGACGTCGCGACTCGACGGTTTTGATCAGCTGAGTTTAGATTCGAGCGGTGAAGTGCAGTTCAACTTACAGTGTTAAAGAAAGTAAAATTATTGTTTACGTTAGTTAATTCGGAAACGGAACCTATCTCAATGTTATACAAAGCTTCTCTTTCAGCAGAAATTGAACATTTTATCCTATTGGTACCTTTTTTGGTGATGTCACATTTAATATAAGTCTAAACTTGTTCGAAAAGTTCAGTGGAAATTCTGAAATATTCCCTAAACTCCATTTCATTTCCAAAGAACCTTATCTGCACGGTAACGTTGAAGGCACCTTCTGTATGACGTGTCAAAAATAATTCATCCACTGGATTGTTTGGATCTTTAAGAGTTGCCATTATCAGCTCCTCGTCTTCTTCTTCCTCCAATAATGACAGAACTATTAATTTTGTCGGGTCCATTTTCGATTATTTCTTCTTACAACCACAATAAGTAGGTATTTCGCGTGCACATGTAGGCGATCCACTAATAATTCGAGCAAACCACTTCCGACGGAAATCGCTATCCTCGACGGCTGACAGCCTGGACGCGACGGTCGACGATCTGTCCGAGGAAACCGTAGCTTTAAGCTACGGTTTCCTCGGACAGATCGTCGACCGTCGCGTCCAGGCCGCCAGTCGCTGTGTTGTGACGGTTTTATCTAACCAATGCATTTCAGTGGTACCGCTTTTCTAGCAATCGCATTGCTGGACGGCGCCTGAACGTTGAAGTTGGACGTCGCGACCGACCGGTCTGATCAGCTGAGTTTAGATTCGAGCGGTGAAGTGCAGTTCAACTCCCAGTGTTAAAGAAAGTAAAATTATTGTTTATGTAGGTAATTCGGAAACGGAACCTATCTCAATGTTATACAAAGCTTCTCTTCAGCAGAAATTGGACATTTTATCCTATTGGTACCTTTCATTGTACTGTCACATTTAATATAAGTCTAAACTTGTTCGAAAAGTTCAGTGAAAAGTCCGAAAAAAACCCCTAATTTTCATTTCATTTCCAAAGAACCTTTTTTGCACGGTAACATTGAAGGCACCTTCTGTATGACGTCTCAGAAATAATTCATCCACTGGCTTGTTTGGATCTTTAAGAGTTGCCATTATCAGCTCCTCGTCTTCTTCCTTCAAGAACTATTGATTTTGTTGGGTCCACTTTCGATAATTTCTTCTTACAACCACAATAAGTAGGTATTTCATGTGCACATGTAGGCGATCCACTAATAATTCGAGGAAACCACTTCCGACGGAAATCGCTATTCTCGACGGCTGACAGCCTGGACGCGACGGTCGACGATCTGTCCGAGGAAACCGTAGCTTTTGACCGAAAAAAAGAAGTTCTTCTGAGTATACCTTCTACTTTTCATGGAATCCTCATTATTTAGACCAGTATTACAACATTCATTCGTTTCCACAGGTGGATGATATTATTTAATTTGTAACACGTGTTCTCGTTATGATTTATGAAGTGCGATCATTATAAAAAAATAATAATAATAAAAAAATTCACTCACTGTTCGTAAAATTGTACAATGTATGAAAATATGAAGTTTCAACAAAATATTTTGTTTGTGTAGTAAATAAATTACCGAGTTCAATAAATTCCATTACTTTATTTTAGAGATTCCAAACATCGAAATAGTTATTTTTGTATCTAGTGCGCGAAATGCTACTTTGGTGATCGAGAACTGATTTTTTTTAACGAGGCGCAGCCGAGTTAAAAAAAAGTAGTCGTGATCAACAAAGTATTTCGCGCATGAGATGCAAACAAATTTTTTTCTACAAACGCTTAGCTTAATATGAAAAAAAATATTGAACTGGTTTGAACTATTTTTCCAAATCAAGTAATTAGGTATTATAATTATGGACAATATATTCATTCTATGTTGAAAGCAACACTGAATGTTAAAGAAAACGTGGATTTCAAGAAATTCACCAAGTTAAAATATAAAAATCCCATATAGTTTACATGCAGTACACTACTTCACGCACGGTGTCATAGTTACAAAGGAAAATGAAAAAAAGGGTCACTTCGCATATTCTTGCCAATGCGCGAACCTTGTCATTTTTTGACGTTTGTAGAAAAAGAGTATTTTATTTATTTAGCGTCGTCAGTTTGATGTGTCAATTTATTCGGTGAGAAAAAAACACAGCCGTCTATATATTATAGGGAACTATAGAGAGAGTACTTCAGAAGGCTATGGTCAAAAATCACCAATTGCCTCAGTTTCCCTCTCGGCCATAGCCCATAAAGTCCAAATTTTGCTACTTGAACGATAATTTGGTATTTAACAGTGTATGTATATGCTACTCTTATGAGAGTGGACTATCGGCTAAATAACAGGAAATCATAAATTTAGGAATGTATTCATGACTAGAAAACAACCTTCCGCCGATGTTCATTAGAAAGAAAAAACAGAAATAGAAATTTATTTCACCTATCAAAGGAATTGCCAACCCCTATATCTATGAACTCTATCATGCCCTGATTAAGTGTTGTGGAATGAATGAAACACAAGCTAGTAGATGTCACTACTTGAAAAAATATAGTATGTAAGCTATGAAATAGATGTCACTACTTGAAAAATAAATGGATGAAGAGTAGACGTATAAGCTACATAACAGGAAATCATAAAAGTAGGAATGTGTTCAAGATATGAAAATAACCTTAGACCCTTTGTCTAAGAAAATAACCTTTCATTGTTAACGTAAAGTTCCGATTTATTTAACCTACCATAAATCACCAAAAGAATCACCAGCCCATTTGATTTGCCCACCAACTGCCCTTTTGCCTCAGCACATATTTCATAACGCCCCTGATCCCTAGGCTATGTATGATTCTTTTCCTAATTATGTGCTGTGGCATGAATAGTAGATGTCACTACTTGAAAAAGATATGGTATATAAGCTATGAAGTAGATGTCACTACTTGAAAAATAGATGGATGAAGAGTAGACTTATAAGCTACATAACAGGAAATCATAAAATAAGGAATGTGTTCAAGATTCGAAAATAATCTTTCGTTGTTAATGTAAAATTCCGATTTATTTAACCCACCAAAAGAATCGCCAGCCCATTTGATTTGCCCACCAACTGCCCTTTTGCCTCTGGTCCCCTCTTGGTCATTAGCTCACATATTTCATAACACCCCTAGACCATCTATGAACTCTAACCTTAATCAATTTCAAGCGGCTAACCGGTTATTATTTCGGTTAACCAATTGCATTCAAGTTGAATGGAATTGGTTAACCGAAATGATAACCGGTTATCCGCTTGAAATTGATTATAGTCCTGTGCTGTGGGGCGTGGGCTGTTGTATTAATGGAACACATGCTAGCAGATGTCACTACTTGAAAAGATATGGTATGTAAGCTATGAAGTAGATGTCACTACTTGAAAAATAAATGGATGAAGAGTAGACTCATAAGAGAATCATTATCATAAAATTAGGAATGTGGTCAAGATATGAAAATATTCTTTAATTGTTAACGTTAAATTCCGATTTATTTTTTAACCCACCAAAAATCACCAAAAGAATCGCCAGCCCATTTGATTTGCCCACCAACTGCTCTTTTGCCTCAGGTCCCCTCTTGTCCATTAGCTCACATATTTCATAAACCCCCTAGGCCCTCTGTCTATGAACTCTAAACCTTTCCTAATTATGTGCTGTGGCATAAATGGAACACATGCTAGTAGATGTCTCACTACTTGAAAAAGATATGGTATGTAAGTTATGAAGTAGATGTCACTACTTGAAAAATAAATGGATGAAGAGTAGACTTATGAGCTACATAACAGGAAATCATAAAATTAGGAATGTGTTCAAGATTTGAAAATAATCTTTCGTTGTTATCGTAAAATTCCGATTTATTTAACCCACAAAATCACCAAAAGAATGGCATACCCATTTGATTTGCCCACCAACTGCCCTTTTGCCTCAGATCCCCTCTTGGCCATTAGCTGACAATGCTGACATATTTCATAATAGAGAGTTGAAGTGCGCGCAGCACGTAAGCCCGAACGTGGACGTAGACGTGAGAAAAACAGTCAAATATAACGTTTACGTCTTGAAGTAAAAATAGAGTTGAAGTGCTGTCATACGTACGTACGGCAGACCATTAGAGACTAAAGCTAACCTATTATTTCTTTTTGTTGTATTCTGACAGAAAGTTTCTGATATTAGCGATTCAGATTGTCTGTTTCCTATGAACAAATTGATGAAGTGAACATATATTTGTGGGATTCCTTCATTACATTCGAATTTCAAAATGAATAATAATGAAAATAATTTTTTATAACTTGAGTTCTTGCCCAAAGCAGGAAGTTTAGAGGAAATCATCACAAATTAGTTGCTTGTATGTAAATATCACTCTCATTTGAAAGGAAAATTACACATTTGTAACTTATCGAAATAATATTAGTTCTTGGTACTTATATGCAATCTCGTAACAGAAGTATTGCATTGAAAAAAATTCAACACTTCTCAGAAAAATGCAAAATCACAGTTTATAAATAATAAGGAAGATATTAAGTGAAAAGTTAATTAATCGTGTCCTCAAAACAAAGTTTCAGCTACTAGATTATTTTTAAATTTTTAAGGTTAGAAGCAATTCATTTCAAAATTCCAGCATTCGCCCTTCATCGGTCGGATTCGTTCAACTTTCGGTTACGTACGTACGTACTACGTACGTACGTGACAGGACGCTAGTTTACGTCGCACGTAAAGCCGGCCCAAGCGTGAACGTAAGAAACTGACGAGTGCGCATGAGCACATGTCAATTGTAACGTTTACGTCTACGTCCTTGGCAGCACTTCAACTCTCTTGCCTCTCTAATGCCTCCTAGGCCCCCTATCTATGAACTCTAACCCTGTCCTAATTATGTGCCGTGGCATGAACGGAACACTGCTAGTAGATGTCACTACTTGAAAAAGATGGTATGTAAGCTATGAAGTAGATGTCACTACTTGGATGAACAGTAGACTTATAAGCTACATAACAGGAAATCATAAAAATAGGAATGTGTTCAAGATTTGAAAATAATCTTTCGTTGTTAACGTAAAATTCCGATTTATTTAACCCACCAAAAATCACCAAAGAATGGCATACCCATTTGATTTGCTTACCAACTGCCCTTTTGCCTCAGATCCCCTCTTGGCCATTAGCTCACATATTTTATAATGCCTCCTGCCATCCTAGGACGCTATCTATGAACTCTAACCCTGTCCTAATTATGTGCCGTGGCATGAACGGAACACTGCTAGTAGATGTCACTACTTGAAACAGATATGGTATGTGTATGAAGTAGATGTCACTACTTGGATGAAGAGTAGACTTATAAGCTGCATAACAGGAAATCATAAAATTAGGAATGTGTTCAAGATATGAAAGTAACCTTTCGTTGTGAACGTTAAATTCTGATTTAATTTACCAACCAAAAATCACCTAAAGAATCGCCATTCGCCAGCTCATTGGTTTGCCCACCAACTGCCCTTTTGTCTGAGGTCCTCTCTTAGCCATTAGCTCACATATTTCATAACCCCCCTAGGCCCCCTATCTATAAACTCTAGCCATGTCCTAATTATCTGCTGTGGCATAAATGGAATCCATGCTAGTAGATGTCACTACTTGAAAAAGAGATGGTATGCTACGAAATAAATATGTCAGTCACTACTTGAAAAATGAATGACTTATGAGCTACATAACAGGAAATCATAAAATTATGAATGTGTTCATCCTTTCGTGAAATTCCGATTTATTTCACCCACCTACATCACAACAAGAATTGCCAACCCATTTTTCCACCAACTGCACTTTTGTCGCAGGTCTCCTTTTGTAAACTAAATAAGTTCATATATTTCATAATTTCCCTAACTATGAGCTCAAACTCTTACTACATTACGTACTGTAGCATAAATGAAAAACAAACAAAAATTTTGCTAGTAGATGTACTTGAAAAAGATATGGTATGTATCTTATTGTAAGGTATGTATCATGGTACTTAGGAGAGTGGACATATCGGTTACCTAGCAGGACACAATGAAATTATGAATGTGAATGTATTCATGACAAGAAAATTTAAGAAAAGCCCTGAGCAGAAGCTTTTGAGAGCTCGATCTTTGGTGGAACATTAAGACTATTACCTCAAAAGTTTAAATGGGACTTGAGATTGATACCAATATATAATAACAGAATCTCAGCACAATAAGAATAATATTCTCGGAATTATTAAAAAACTGAAATGTGTAATAAATACTTAAAAAATTAATTCTATGGCTCTGATGATGCGATCCTCTTGAAATCTTGCATGAACATTCAATATATCAGTCCTGATTCACAAAAGAAATTTCACCCGAATCGTATATTCTATTATGGAAATATAAAAATTCTTCTTTTCAATATTTCAATTGAATTTTCTATGGTGGGAATGGAACTCACCCTCAAGTCTCTAGGACAATCCCTTCGTAAGTTATCGCGCTAAAGGCCGGACGGATGACCCCACGAACAGAATTGAATTTGACCACGAATTCGTCATCCCTATCGTTTGAGACAATTTTCGTCTCAAAATTAGAAAATTACAGACAGTTGGGCCAAACGTTTGAGTAGAATGTGCGCTCGAAAAAAAATTTTGAAAAACAATCAGCAACGAGAACAGATGCACTTTACCTTAGACTATATCCCTTAGTCTAAGAACTTTACCCACCCCTTAACCATCAATGAAAAAAATATATTTTAATAAATCTCTCTCTGTAAAGCCGGAAGAGATTTTAGTTGGTTTATCAGGCGCGTAGGACCGCAGTATTGGTTGATAATTGGTTTTCTTTCAGAAATAAATAAGGAGGAACCCCGAATTTTAAATATGAAGATGGCCTCTCTATCTGTTATAGTGGCTCAATTTATTTAAGCTTCTTACTGCTAGATGGCGACCTGATGCATTCTGAGCGCTCCTTTTACTTCAAGTGCAATATCGTTTTCCCCAAATGTCCGTAATTTTCGAATTTTGTGCCGAAAAAGGTCTCAGACGATAGGGTTCAATTCTATGAGTCTAGCCGGCTGTAAGCACGGTAACTTTCGAAGTGATTGTCCTAGACCTAGAGTATCGAGATTTTCAGGGTGAGTTCGTTTCAGTGGCGCAGCCAGGATTTTGTTTTGGGGGGGGCTGAACTGAACAATTTTTGATGATACAACAAATAACGAAAGTTGCAATAAAATGAAGAAGAAAGAAATAACGAAGAAATTAATCTTAGGGGGGGGCTGCAGCCTCAAAGCCCCCCCCCTGGCTGCGCCAGTGGTTCGTTTCCCAAGTGCCACGGTTTAAGTTCGTAAACCAGCCAAATCGTACAGGGTGTTCCATAAAATATGACCATTCAAAATTTTTGTCCCTCTACTAAACAAAACGAAACCAATCGAAATAAAATTTTGCGGCTAGATGCAAGATGCTCATAATAAGCATCATGCCAATTTTGTGGCCATATTTTGTGAATGAGGATTGATATATTGACTGTTCATGCAAAATTCCTAGAAGATCGCATCTTCTGAACCATAGAATTTAATTTTTCTTTAATTATTGATTTTTTACATATACCTAATTACGATCGTGCTGAGAATTTGTATTCATATACTTGAATTTTTAGTGAATCTCTAGTTCTATACAAAATTTAAGGTGATAGATTCATTGCTGCACAATGTAAAAGCCTTAAAGCTCCACAATGAACGAGCGCTCAAAAGCACCTGCTCAGAGCTTTTCTTGAATTTATTTGATAAATTATACCATTTGAATCGAGTATCATTTATGCCATATGTTTTCTGTTGAATATAAATGTGTGTACCCCTCGTCCGAGCATTTTCATAATTATAATGGGCATATTTCAGTAATTTTCAGAAAGAATCATTTTCGAAATATTAAAACCCCAAGAAAATCAAAGCGATTATCCGTTTTTCCTGTTATCAGGTTATTTAGGAGAAATTATCAAAATCACCAGTGGCGTAGTAACCCCACCACGGGCCTGTGTTCAAGATATTTTCCGGGCCACTACCCTCACTAGCAGCGCTGCCTGCTGGTTACATAATTAAAAAAAATTAGATAAGGACAGAATAAAAGCACATTTTCTTTGTCACTTATATTAGAATAGTGACAATACAAAGTACGTGGGTACCTTCCACATATAAATATAACCAACTAACAAAATAACAACTACAACAAATAACAACTGCAAGCAGAATTAAAACAAAAAACAAAATAATATTAAAATCAAATTAACATATAAATATATTATTAATATAATAAACACAAAAAAGAGATAAAAACAAAGCGCAATCAAAACTTTTTTTGCAGGCTTTCGAATTTGCAAAATTTGTCACAATATTAGCTATACTTTATGTTCGGGCAACTTCATTTTCTATAGAAATAATTAAAAATAATTCTAGCAAGATTTCTTGAGACAAGTAACGAAGTAACTTGCGAATTATATCGTCGAACTATTAGGCTCTTTTTTTCTAATTATTTTTGGTTTATAAAGAAGTGTTAGTGAACAATTACCAATTCGAACATTTATCCTTGATTATATACCGAAAATTATTTGAAAATAATAATCTGATAACTCGACGATAAAATTCACAATTCACTTAGTTTTAAATTCTATCAGCAATTTCCAAAGACTGACCTGAATTTTTTCATATTAAGAGAGGCGCCTAACGAAAAAATCAGCCACGTGATGAATTATCGAACCCACCTTCAATAACACTCCAGTCCAGAAATTCAAAAACACTAAAAAAAGTCAAGAATTTTGAGAACTTTCACTCTGAACACACTCACAAGCACAACGTCGTTTCAAATTCGAATAGGTACTTATTTCTCTAGAATAGGAATAGAAGTGAAATGACTTTGCATTTTCACCCTAGTCCAAAAAAAAATTTCCCCATGTACATGAAGAATCCTACATAAAAGAAGCCGCTCAAAAAGAAGCCGCTCCAATAAAGCGATCATCTGGTGACGTTAATGTAATGTAATTATCCCCTAAACAGAATGCCGACAAGCTTCATGCAAAGAGTTCGGTACGATTTGTCCAGGCCGCAAAATTGATTGTGGGGATAGCAATTTTCACCAGAAGAATATAAATATAAATAAGGAATTGTTGATTCAACGTTTTCATTTGTGCGCGATTTGGTAAATTTTAATAACAATCATATTTCTGATATGAATTGATAATTTTAACTAGAGTTTCGGAGATAAGTTGGTTTTAGTATAAATTGAAGGATTTATTCTGCAAGAAAAAATAGTATGGTCGTCCCAAGCCCGGGCCGGGCCCCAATGGGGCCCGGGCCCGTCACTACGCCGGTCACTACGCCCCTGAAAATCACAGTATTAGCTGTTGATTGTTAGTGGCGTATGCGTTACTATTCATATTTCATTGGTTGAATTTTGAATCACAGTTTAGTACGATGCGAACTGCGACTCTGTTGTGAATCGTTATTCCCACTAAAAAATAAACACTACTCTTAATGCTGCCACATGAAGTGATCCCATATTTTAACATACTGGAAACGCCCATTGAGCACTGCCGACCTACAAAATCGCTGATTCGATGTTAATGTCCTATTTCATTATAATTATTATTACAATAGTATAGTAGAGAGGAGGCCAAAGCCTATAAACTCTCAAGATAAACATAAAATGCGTGAATGTGTAAAAATTTTGTAGAATTAATCCAAATGCCGTTCGGAATTCAATAAATGAAAAGGATTCTCTGATGCATAACATCGAAAATCAACTAGAGGAATCAGAAAATTAATAGCTTTGGATCCATGAATCGTAATCCTCGCTCCATCAGATTGGTCTGTCTATCATCTCGTCAATTCTCCAATTATCTAGTAATGGGTAGCAGTCTGCCCTTTTCAGATTCCGGGAAATAATTTCCTGTAGGTAATTCAGGCGACAAAATAATGGAGCATACGTTAAAATGCATCATTGGACCATCACAATGTTATTTCAGTCTACAATAGAGGTGTCAAAATGTGATAGAATCAATGCTTTCATCTTGGATTTTGTGTTATTCAGATTTATAGAGAACAATCGCGTTGTCTACTTCAGACTAGATGCTACCTGCACGAAATCAGGGACGAGTTTACTCGCGACACGACAAGACATGACAGTTGTTGTCAAATTAATAACCATACATATAGTCCGTTCACGAAAGTTTAAGAGTATAGTAGGCGTTTGTTTATTTATCTGAAGTTGGCAGTATTTGCTGTCATAACGTAAAATAAAGTCAACGTTGCCGAATGTAACCGGCCTCGTCCGACGAGCTTGCGAGTTATCAGAAAACTCTATGTGATATTGATAACATTGCGTATCAATCTGACAAGAAAATAAACAACATAACCTAAAGTTCTAAAATACGCAGTGGGTTATGCCAAATTGTCATGGCCAACCGACGACTCAAACTTTCGTGAACGGACTTATGCATGCAGAATAATCTGTCACTCATTAAATAGCCTTGTCAAATACCATTCGAGCATCTAATTTTTGCTGTAAAAAAAATTAAAAACAAAATACAATGCAAAGAAATATTTGTTAACAAATAGCATTCGTGCACTAAAAAAATCCTCGTCTTCGACTATTTTTGTTGACACAAGTACCTACTCATGCTCTCTGTCGAAATAAAATTATCGCTTAGCAACGTGTTTTTTCGGAAAAATTAGATGCCCTTATGAAATAACTTACGAAAAAACAAACATTTGTTCTTGCAAACAATCAGGAGAATTGATTTTTTGTATACATCATTAGATCGAAGCGCTATGATGTAGTTTCCAATCCTTGAACTACATGATTTAGACACTTTTGGGTTTGCTATCCAGTTTCTAAGGGGTATGATTCCGCGATATAATTCAAATTTCTGTTTTTGAGAACATTAGTTCATCAAAACTTATGAGCAATCTCATTCAGATGAAAGTTATGAATACAATGTTTTATTAAGACATGTAACATGGAACGAATCAAGGAATCATCATATATCACAATTTCATCTGTAATCAGCGCATCTCTATACGGTAGATAATTACAAATAAGTGGGTGAAAATTCGATTAAATTATTGGCGAAAATAATTGAATATTGAATCATCTACGGAATGATGGTGATCCCATGCGTAGGTAGACATAGGCATCGCATACTTCTGATAATACCTAGTCAGTAATTCAAATTTCACATAATTAATTATTAATCTTTTTCAATATACCTGAAAACAGAAATTTTGAATATTTTCATGTCCTATTCATATTTATTAATTTTATGAATAAAACTAAATTCAACTTGCAGCTGAGATGGGATATAACTCGCAATATACATAGGTACAGGGTGAGGCAAAACAAACAGTGCAGTTTTGATGGGCTATTAAAATAAATTGGCACAACATCCGAAAACGTGGTTTATTCTGTTTGAGTCAGTACCTCACACCATTTTTTCACTTAAGTTTTTAAGATCACATCATCAAGATGATCTCCTCCAGAAGTGATGCACTGATGTGGGCGATTTCTGAAGTTTTCAACTGCGTTCTGGCACTTATCGATCGGAATGGCGGCAATTTCCTCTCTAATACGGATCTTCAGTTCTCCCAAATTGTGAGGACTTTAGACTAAGTATATATAGTCTAAGGTGAGGACGATGCTTGAAAACCTTTTCCTTGAAGTATCCCTATAGGAAAATATAGCAAATATCGAAATCACCGTATTTGAGCATTTGCGATTTTTCTGAGGCTATCTCAAGGAAAAGGTTTTTAAGCATCGTACTCACAATTTGGAAGAACTTAAGATCCGTATTACAGAGGAAATCGCCTCCATTCGATATGTGCCAGAACGCAGTTGAAAACTTCAGAAGAGAATCCTACCAGTTCATTACTACATATAGTACGTTCACGAAAGGTTGAGCCGTCGGTTTTTGGCATTTGGCATATTATATATATATATTCTTTTGAAATCAAGAGCTAACATAATACAATACATAAAACAAAAATAAAAAATCCCTAACTGAGGTTGGTGCAAAACGGGGTACCATACTATTTTTTCGTATGATACCAGAGCTCAGGGAAAAACCCCAGTAGAAAAAACCCTGTCTCGCCGTTTCAACAAAAATGACACTTAAAAACTATTAGAATATTGAAGGATTCCTTCTTCATTCAGACCGAACGCCCTCTCCATATTTCACTGTGTATATTAGGTGTATTTTAGGTTATGTTGTATATTTTCTTGTCATATTGATACGCAATGTTGTCAATATTGAATAGAGTTCTCTGATAACTCGCAAGCTCGTCGGACGAGGCCAGGTACATTCGGCAACGTTGATTTTATTTTACGTTATGACAGCAAATACTGCCAACTTCAGATGAATAAACAAACTCCTACTATGCGCTCCAACTTTCGTGAATGGACGATAGTGTTAATTTCCAAAATACAACATTGACTAATTTTACATTGAATGAATAAAAATGACTAAACTTCAGCTCGTGAATAATAGCTATCATTATACGCTCGTTGCATAATATACTATTCCGATGATCCTGTCAATCGAGAAATGACGTTATTATTGTACGTTTGAAAATTAAATGCTTTTATTTCAAGTTCCGCGAACAAACAGGAGCATCTACCCTCAAAATATCGAGTCTATACTTAGACTTTGTCTAAGAGTCTATAACTCCCTAACTGCTCCCGCTTAAAAGTTATTGTGCGTATGACCGAACAGAATTGATTTTGACCTCGGAAATTTCATCATTTCGTCCACCTCAGTCGTTCGAGACTCCTTTCGGCTCAAAATTCTAAACCTACTGTCCTACTGACAATATAGCACGCCGTGCCTCTAATATAAGCGCAAAAAAATATCCTCAATATAATGGAGCATAGACAGCATCAAATTCTGGGTTTTCTTATAACTGACCGTGAATCTACTTACTCGTAATTAAAGTGTTATGCAAATTTCATCCTACGTTATATTTTTCGTACTATAAATGATGAACGGAAAAGCGTAATGAACTTATGCAAGAACACAACATGTAAACAGACCGACAAATATTTGAATTGCTGCATTAAAGTGAATGTTTATTGGTCAAACATCGAGTTGAAAGCTCTTTCGCCGATGAGAGTGGATATGAGGGCATTAAAATTGATGAGGACAGAGATGGTGCGGAATTTTATACATAGTCATTCCAAAATTTCCCGGAAATAGTGATGATATTTTTATAATTTTATAACGTTGTTCGTTGTTAATAATCGTAAATTATGCTAACAACTATCACATCTATATATTCTGAAGGGAAAGATGGCAATATGAAATGATTATTGTTGTATTTTCCCATGCCCTGGTTAAGGAATGAAGAATATTTTAACTTTCACCAATGGGCATTTGTATTCATTTCCAGAATAACTCATTTTAGAAATAATAGACCCTCAGAAAATAATAGCGATCATCTGTTTTTTGTCAGGTTTTAAATAAAAATATTGATTTTGAAACATGCTAACGAATTCAAACGATCAGAATTGGTGGTTGTAATTGTCGCAGACATTAATTTCATTTTTTTGAATATTGAATCACAGCAAGACCAATTGGCAAATCTTCAGCGACATCCCTACTAATTATGCTTGCTCGTACGTCATCATGGCGCTACTTCTGAACATACGAGTATAAAAATGGAATTTTCAATATTTAATTAAAAATTAATTAGAATCTTGACTTTTAACTGAATAAGAGGATAATCAGATATTTAACACAACTCTCAATGTCAGAGCAGGAATTTACTTTTTTACTCTGAGCTGTCAATACTGTCATGTCTGTCAAATGAAGAAACTCCATATTTCGGCCTACCGGAAATTTCCATTATCAGGTTAGGGATAGGCATAATAATTATAGCAATCAACTCACATATCCAATGAAAAAATCAATTGGAAATTGGAAAATCAGTATTATGCACACATTGAAATTCTGCATGAACATTCAGTATATAAGTTTTGATTTACAAAATAAATTTCACTTGAATCAGTTATTCTGTTATGAAAATATGGAGATTCTTCTTTTCAATATTACAATTGACTTTTTTATGGTTTTGTTGACACTATGGCCGCAATATTTTGCATTTTTGCATGAATATTCAGTATTACAGTTTTCATTCACGAAAAAAGTTCACTTGAATCAGATATCCTGTTATGCAGATATAAAGATTCTTCTTTTCAATATTCCAATTGAATTTATTATGGTTCTGTCGACCCAGTGGCGCAGCCAGGATTTTGTTTTGGGGTGGGCTGAACTGAACAATTTTTGATGATACAACAAATAACGAAAGTTGCAAAAAATAAAGAAGAAAAAATAACGAAGAAATTAATCTTTGGGGGGCTGCAGCCCCAAAGCCCCTCCCCCCTAGCTGCGCCAGTGGTCGACACTATGGCCACAAAATTCTGCATGAACATTCAGTGTATCAATTTCTATTTACAAAATGAATTTCATTCGAATCGGATATTTTTTATGGAAATATGTAGTTTCTTCTTTTCAATATTCCAATTGAATGTTCTATGGTTCTTTTTACACTATGGCCACCAAATTTTGCATGAAGCTTACTATGATCATCTCGCATACGGCCATACCATTTCATTTCGATGGGTTCCGTTTTGTCTCAGATATAAAAGAACAAAAATTTCGAACGGCCATACTCTATGGAACACCCTGTACGATTTGGCTGGTTAACGAATTTAACCGAGTCATTTGGGAACCGAACTCACCCTGAAAGTTTCGAGTCTCTAGCTAGGACAATCCCTTCGAAAGTAATTTTGCTAACGGCCGGACGGACGGCCCCCCAAACAGAATTAAATTTGATCACGAATTCTAGATTCGAAAATTCCAGACATTTGGACAAAACGATATAGCACTAGTTTAAGGAGAACGAGCGCTCAAAAAGCGTTGAGACTTACAACTGAAATCTTTCCGTTCACCTCTATTTTTATGAACTCAGCTGGGAGAATCCTTAGCGGTGCCTATTTATATAATATTTTTTCATTTTGGCATAAGTTGTCTCAAGTATTATCCCCTAGTTTAATTAGATTCTTAGAGTGAAATGTCGCAGTTTCAAGATTTTGGGAGATGACGCAAATAATTAGGGCCTGTAAAGAGTTAATTGCAAATTTGAAGATCTGAAAAACCAACGCTTGTAGGAAAGAACTTTTTACCAATAACACAATAACCCGGTCGAAATGTAACTTTATTCAAATACCGAAGGAATTTCTCAGGGCAACAGTAATTATCAAAATTATAATGAAGCTTGTAAGCACAGAGCTGATGTCAATATTAGTTATTGATTTCAGATTTAATTTCATAATATTTAGCCAAACCGAAGGCAAAATTTGGAGATAATTAGTTCAAATTAAAAGGAACTCTTCCATATCAATATTTCAGCTTATTTTAGACAAAGTCAATATCACAACTTTTATGGACAAACAGAATTTTTATATCTGGTGCACTAATATCGGGTACCCACAGTGTAATATGATGCCTCGTTTATTTTTTTTATTTGCAAAGTTCTTTCAGTATCTCGATTCAAGTATACATCTTATTGATAACTTTATGTGAATATGAAATATGGATGTTATAAAAATTTCAAAATTATATTTATTACTGTTACAGTTAATTTTTATTAGACTTATATAGTGGTCCCTGCTGACAAGAATAAGTGGTCCATGGACAGGAAAAGGTTGGGAACTACTTCTAACCCTGCACCTGTTGAGCATTATACAGGGTGGAGCAAAATAAACAGTGCCATTTTGATGTGCTTTGAAAAAAATGGCACAACCTAAGTAAGAGTGGCTTATTCTGTTTGAGCCAGTACTACACCCCAGTTTTTCACTTAAGTTTTAAAGATCACATCATCAAGATGATCTCCTCCAGAGGTGATGCACTGATATAGGCGGTTTCTGAAGTTTTCAACTACGTTCTGGCACATATCGATCGGAATGGCGGCAATTTCCTCTCTAATACGGATCTTAAGTTCTTTCAAATTGTGACGACGATCTCTTCCTTGTGGTAGCCCCATAGGAAAAAATCGCAAAGGCTCAATTCCGGTGATTTCGTCTGTCACCTCAGGTCGCCCCTCAGAAAAATCGTCGCCATTCGATATGTGCCAGAACTCAAAACCTTGAAAACTTCAGAAATCGTCTACATTACTCCTGGGGGACATCATCCTGATGATATGGTCTTTAAAACTTAGGTGAAAAAATGGGGTGTGGTACTAACTCAAACAGAATAAACCACTTTTTCGTAGGTTGTGCCATTTTTTTTAATAGCCCATCAAAAATGTACTGTTTGTTTTGCCCCACCCTGTAAAGAATGAAATAAAGACTTTAATTGTTTGCAATATGAAAAAATTGTTTGTTTCTGAAAAATTTTTTGTCTTTTTGACGTTACATTGCTAATGCAATAAATCCGGAGTACTTTCCGTTTCTGCTGCCGAAACGTGATCTTTCACCCCAGAAAGAAGTAGCCATATATTATTCTTTTATAAAGCAATAAATGAGGAATGAAATGAAGCGATACTCAACAGCGACAGGACCAATAAAAAGTTATTAACACTAAAATTCGGACCCTGGTCTTATTCGAAGGCCCTTCAATAAATAAAACCTTCGTTGACATATACACAGATCGCTTAGTTTGTCAGTAAACAAAATATTGACATTGGAATCCATAGTTTCACTGTCAATAAAATAATTTTTCTTATTTTACCTTAACACCACATAAGTTTCTACTCATGAATACGTTGATAGTTGATACAGATATGAAAAAAATAGTAAAAAACTGTGTCTAGCCGTATAAATACCTAAATGTGATTGGAATTCGGATATGTTTGAGGAATGAGCTGAAATATTCATATCGACAAGCAAATTTTGATTGAAACACATTTTCTTGTTTTCCATCCATCTGATTTGGCATAATTTGAAAGTTCTTCCATTTTTAATTTGTCCTTGTCCTTTATGATTTCACTTGGAAGCTTGTCATTAGGAGACCTCAACTGTAACACAATCCGTCATTTTTCTGCTTATAATCATTTGAAACACATTGAGCTTCTAGAAAAACTACATTTTTACCTATCGATCACCAATAGTCAAATTTTGATTTTTCTTAATGCTTTCACTGTACCACTGCAAACAAATGAAAGGAAAATTTCCTTGTTTTTAAGAAACAAGACCAGCCAAAATTATATATTTCCATTGAGAAAATCTGATTACTTGTTTTTTATTTAATGTCCTCCAAAGGAACAGCGCCCACCGTAAAAAAATCGAATTTTTTTCATGAAAATCATAAAACCAACTTTTCCTTTGATGACATGATGAGACAAGATTTTTGTTTGCATCTTGAGAGATGAGATTTTTTACAAGTTTGCATTTTACACTCGTAGAGTAGACTAACGACCAATGATCATATCCGTCACAGGTCTCGAACGACAGAAGACTAAAGCGGATTATACATGATTTGCAAGAAAATAAAAACAAAAACCCGTTTATAGCAATAACTGAAAAATAGGACAAACCAGTGTTCTTCCCTGATGAGACAAGATTTTTGTTTGCATCTTGAGCAGTTATCAGATTCTTTACAAGTTTGCATTTTACACTCGTAGACTAACGACCAATGATCATATCCTTCACAGGTCTCGAATGACAGAAGACTAAAGCATACATGATTTGCAAGAAAACAAAAACAAAAACCTGTTTAGAGCAATAACTGAAAAATAGGACAAACCAGTGTTCTTCCCTGCGACCCTGCACAGGGAAATACTTTTTGGGGTCATCAGAGGCGTTAGTAATAAAATCAATGAACTAATTAAATCAACAAAATTTTTGATTGCAAAAAAATGGCACAGTACACTTTTTCCTAAACATAAAGGAACTATTTTTTGAATTTAAATAGAAAGGCGTTACTACTAACTCGTCAACTGCAAACTGGTTTACGTTTTCAGTTGGAAATAATTTTCATTGAGGTCGCTGCTTTTTTTTACATTTTCTTGTAGATGGACCTAGAGGAGGAACGTGTGAACATTGGAGTTCAAAGTATCTCCATATGGAGGGATAAAAATAAAGTGAAATTGTAAACAAACACAATAAATGGCAATACCACGTGAGACAGCTAGCTATCAAAATCAAACTGACTTTCCGGCCTTTCCGCCACTGTCCGTTTCGTGGAACTATGTCTACACCTGTGGTTACCTCAAATCAAGATTGAAGGAGGTGAAAGAGGTATAAAATTGTATCTCGAGTTGAAGGGATATTTCACACCTTCCCAATGTTCTTTTATCCTGATTGGGAGTAACCACACGTTTCGAAGCGGGTTTTGGTGGTGTTTTTGGACTGTGAGTACATACAAAAGAACGTAGTGAGATTTGAATGAAAAACTTTAATATTAATACGAATGCAACAGATCTCAGGATATAAGAATTATCGTGAGAACATGGGTAAAATCTTCTCTATTAATTTCTGTTTTTTTCAAGTTGTGGGCAAAAAAATATAATCGATATTCATCATTGACTCAATTCTGAACCAAATAACAAGTGTAGTTTAACTAATTCCTAGAAAACTTTTTTGGCTTTTCAATCCCAGTCTCTGAAAAAGAAATAATTAAAAAATTTTAATTAAGATGAAATGCTCCTATTTGATAGGAGCAAGTTGGTTTTGAAAATATTGGTGCCTAACAATAAAACTAAAAAAGGAAATAAATGAAATGTTTTCGGTGTATAGACTCCTTCAGACGTTATACATTTAATTTTTTTCCTTTTTCAGTTTTCTGTTAGGCAACAATTTTTTCAAAACCAAATTAGCTCCTGACAAATAAGTGCAAGAATTTACATCTTAATTAAAAGTTTTTAATAATTTCTGTTTCAGAGACTGGGAGAGAAACCCCAAAAAAAGTTTTCTTGAAATCAGAATCCTTCCAGATTTTCAATCGATATTGTTTATTTCGGTGATTAGAGAAAATAGTAGTACGAAAAGAATCGAAATTGTGAGACACAAACCGTATTTCAAGAAATTATCAGTAGCTCCAAAGAATGATATGCGTATAGGAAGAAAACTACAATCTACTTATATTATATTACACATCAACTCAATCAATTTGTTTGTTTGTCATCTAGATAGATTTCACTCGATATTCAATGAATTTTGGATGAGGATAATATAAACATGGAGAGGTACTGTTAACGAGAATGCTACAATGCTCTATCGTCTCTCAAATTCTTCATCATAATAGAATAATAAGAATAATAACATATATGTATACATAGATAAATAAATAATCAAGTGGAGTTATGCCATATAGAGGTTATTGGTTATTGAAAGCTCAATCGTGAAGTAGAAGAAACAAATAAATAATGCCTCACTCAATATGTGCAAAAAGCATTCACAAATTCAATTTTTAGATACCCTGAATCGAAATTTTCACTTTCTTTAAGTGAAAATAATTCGGGGATTGACGAAACGACTTCAATCAACAAGATGTCAGAAAATCAACCACGTGTTCAGATAATGGAATTTGGGCCAGGTTATCATGAGTTGAAGAAGGTCGTAATTCTCAAAAAGTGTCAAAATTCGGATAGAAGTGGAGAACATCCCAAACATGGATTCTTGAATAGGAAAGAAGTATTATGATTAATTATATTTTATAGATTAAATAAATTCTCTCAGCTAAATAAAAATACATAGTTTACATTAATTACTTTCAGCTTTCAGCTGGCCTGATGATAAATTCCGAAATCGATCGCCGAAGATTGGAATGAATAATATAGTGTGTTTTATTACATTTCCGATTCTTATATTAGTTTGGTGGTCATAAAGGTTCATTAAATAGGTTTTGTCATACCAAAATGCAAATTTTAATTTGTGACGTTATAAAAACCAAATCATAAAAAAAGTTTTACCTAAATTGTGCTTTTCGAGCTAGGTTATTATGAAATGAAGGAGTTTTCAGATTCTGCACAAGACAAGAAATGTAGATACCAAAAAGAGATTTTAGAATGAAAGATGCTCTATGTTAATACCAATGTATATTCTTTATAGAATGGTTATACTACATATTTTCTTACATACATCTACTGAGAAATATTTCTTATTCTTTGACAGGTTATGGTAGACGTATTAAATCAATTTGTTGAAGATGTTAAGCCTGTACTCCTATATATAATATGCCCTCACGAAATCAAAGCAGAAAAAAGAAATAATTCAAAAGGCAACCAATCCATTGTTATATTTGTGAAGAAACGTTTAAATCAGAGGATAGCTTGCATACTTCAATTCAAAATAGATCACCAAAAAGAAAAAGGTTTTTTCGATGAGGAAGCTATGGCGTGGTCTTTCGACGAGAATGTCCTCTTGGCCTCTAGGCATAGATAATAATCAAAATTTCAATAGTTTTCATATTGTTGGTATTGATTGAAGCGATACAATAAAAAAGGTCTTGTTATGGGATTTTAGACGAGAATGCATCTAGATGGATGTGGATCAACCACGTGTTGAGATAATGAAATTTTGGCCAGGATATCATGAGGTGGGAAAGGTTGTAACTTACTCTGAAGAGAAAGCTTTCGATCTAAAATAAAATGTGCGTCGCAGTTAAGAGGAGCCAAACCAAAAAACCAGACAGACCATCCAGTTTGGCCGGACATTTGTAGGAAAAAGCCTTGACACCTTACATTATTCAGAATATTGTATCTCAGTATTGATGAGTCGAATGAAAAATGTAAGTAAAATCCAACTTTTTCGATTATCGCGATAAATTTCATTAAATTCTTATCTATACCTATGAATAAAAACAAACCTATCGCTATATTATGTTAGAGCAATAAATGCAAACAATTGCACCAAAATTAATTATTCTTTTGTTGTACTAGTTTTGGCCCGAATTTGGTTTATTCAAGAAAATATTTTCATACCATTGAATGGAAAAGAAAGGAAGATTTACTTTTTCTTTAGACTGAAAGGGTATTTATATCTATAAATACCCTTTCAACTGTATGAAAATATCTTTCTTTCTTCTCCATTCAATTGTATGAAAATATTTTCTTGAATCTTATTAAGTTCAAAATACCAGTTTTGGTCCGAATGTAGTTTATTCAAGAAAATATTTTCATACAATTTGATGGAGAAGAAAGAAAGATTTAGTTTTTTAGACTGAAAGGGTATTTATTAGATTAGATAGATTATTAAGTTAATTTCAAAATGCAGTTGTAAAAATCCTCAACTGTGTTTTGAATTGAATTGTACAACCAACATTTTAGCAACAGTATCAACATGTAACCAGTTGATATGTTTTTTTTACTATTGCTGATCTACCAAGATCAAATCACTTTCATCGTTTGAGTTATGCCCTGTGACAGCAGAGTAATACTGACAAATAGTCAAGAATTCTAACAAACAATCTCGAAATTTAAAAAGCCTAACCAAATCCGGACAGGCCGGACACCTTATACAGGGTTTTCCTTTTAAGTTGGCCTATTAGACGTTTTAGGCATCACTAGTGAATATTTCGTTCTGAAATTTTAGGTGCTGCCTTGAGGGTGAAGGAACTCGTCGTCTAAAATATTTTCAAGTCGACAGTGTTGCCACGTCTATCTCAAACGCATATCTACTTTCTTACTTCAAATGGAACTACCTATATTTTCATTTATGTATCGATTCGCAGTATAACTCACCAAAAAAATTTTCTCTGTTATGCACTGTTGCCAAGTTATTCACAAATTCCTGAAACTTTTGACATTTGCATTGCCAGCTTGGAAATGCAATATCTCGATTATTTTTTATGCGAACGGAACCAAACTTAGCAGTCTCATAGTAAAGACTCCATGCATTCATGTGGTATATTCAGTATTTTGATACATCTTGAGGTTTTTCGAAGATATTGCTCCGAAAGTGTGAAACTCAAAATTGAAATATTTCGAGATTTTCAAATGGCAACCTCATAATTATTTTACAGCATTCGATTCGAAATAAAAAATGAATGGCAGTCTCCTTTTACATTAATTATTTATTTTGGATAGTTTTCGAATGTGATGAAAAATACTGAAATTTTTCAGTATTTATGGTTCATGATCTATGGTCCTGTTTACGATGAAATGGTTCTATGATTATGGCGTGAATTGTTGAAGTAGATTCTATGGTTGAAATCATAAAAAGTATTTGATGATCATGGATGTCATAGAAAAAAGTTTGCCCATATTATGTAGGACCTTTTCAATCGTTATTTACATTTAGCAAGAATGACTTGAAAGAAATTCCAAAAATTGTTTAGGCTTTCTGTAATTCTGGCCTTATTTTCACTAATTATTTATTTTGGACAATTTTCAAATGAGATGAAAAATACTGAAAATTTTTAGTATTTATAGTCATGTTCAATGGACATAATGGTGTGTGATTATAAAGTGAATTATCGGAATGAATCCTATTGTTGAGGTCATGAACATAGGACCAGGATTACAGAAAGCCTAAACAATTTTCGGAATTTCTTTCTAGTCATTCGTGCTAAATGTGAATAACGATTGTTGAAGGTCCTACAGGTCCTTTCAATAATTTTTTGGCATTCCCCGTTAATTATGAAACAACCAGAATCATGTTTGTATAATATGGGCAAACTTTTTTCTATGACATCCATGATCATCGAATACTTTTTATGATTTCAACCATAGAATCTACTTCAACAATTCACGCCATAATCATAGAACCATTTCATCGTAAACAGGACCATAGATCATGAACCATAAATACTGAAAAGTTTCAGTATTTTTCATCTCATTCGAAAACTATCCAAAATAAATAATTATTGTAAAAGGAGTAAAATGCAGTAAAATAAATATGGGGTTGCCATTTGAAAATCTCGAAATACTCCAATTTTGAGTTTCACATTTTTGCAGCAATATCTCCGAAAAACCTTACGATGTATCAAAATAATGAATATACCACATGAATGCATGTAGTCTTTACTATGAGACTGCTGAGTTTGGTTCCGTTCGCATGAAAAATAATCGAGATATTGCATTTCCAAACTGGCAATGCAAATGTCGAAAGTTTCAGGAATTTGTGAATAACTTGGCATAGCAGAGAAATTTTTTTAGTGAGTTATACTGCGAATTTGGTATTGAATCGATACATAAATGAAAATATAGGTAGTTCCATTTGAAATAAGAAATTAGATATGCGTTTGAGATAGACGTGGCAACACTGTCGACTTGAAAATATTTTAGGCGAAGAGTTCCTTCACCCTCAAGGCTGCACCTAAAATTTCAGAACGAAATTTTCACTAGTTCTCCTAAAACGTCTAATAGGCCAACTTAAAAGGAAAACCCTGTATTTTGGCCGGATACGTAATCAAAAATCCTGACTATGCCCTGCTTTATCCTGACATATAGCAACCCTACGACCAGAACCAAGAGAGCAAATGTCTTTGTTTTGAACGTTGACCTAACTCATAGAAATGGGATGAAAACAGTTGGGGATACTGGTGATAGATCGATTAGAATTTTCCTCGACAGTATTGTGTTTTTATTGCGAAAATCATTATTCAATGCAGGCTTTCAATGCTTGTTTATAACAGGCGTTTTCCGAGACTTCAACAGGGTTACTAGCCCGATCCATTGGGTCACGTGACGGCACTGATCGGATTACGGACCCGGGTTCTAAGTTTACGAACACATCAGTTTTAAGATTTGAAGTGACAGTCGTATCAATAACATAACCAAATATTTTATAGATTTATTTTTTCAGTCTCAGTTTATTTTCGGATTATCTCTAGCTTTGCTTGGATTTATTGGCTTCTGTAAATTCTTTCTGGTGTGCCCTCCCATGTTCAATGTTATCTTTGAGTATCTATATTAAAGAAGTAACGAAGGCTTCAGCTTTAACCCGGAAAGATCTGGATACAAAGTTATGAAGAAGTTGTTTCACATTATTTTCTCGGCTCATGAAACCACACATTTACACTGAGTCTAATTCTCTTCTCTTTCCATAATTTTTAGGAATAGAATATATGAAATTACTAAGAAAAGAGTAGAAGGCTTATTTCCGCCTTTCTTAAATACGAAATTGAACTGCAGTGCTCATGCGGTGACTCTACGACCCTGCTGTTGTGTAGGGTTACGATAGATCAACCTGAGTCAGTGATCGTACTTGAAAGTACTTGAAATAATAGTACTTTTCGAACACGCGTAGGATGTTCAGGTTAGGTAAATGAACGCGAAGGTTAACCCGAGTAAGAGTCCGAAAACGTCTATTGTGATATCGCTGGTCTATCGTAATCTCATACTTTCTGAACGAAATAACTTATAAGCTTGACTGCGTAGGTTGAAGCAGTGGGGACACTACCTTTTGAAAATAAGGGAGGGGTCAGGAGGGTTCAGAATTTTCCAGAGGGGTCATAATGAATGAATTTGTACAGTCTTATTTAGCATAAGACAGTAGCATAAGAAGTTTTCTTTTCATATAACTACCATCATTCGAAGTTCGAAAAAATGATATCACTATGGATAATAGTATATTATTCGATGAGCGGTAATGCAGGTCAAAACACACGCAGATGAGTTTTGTACCACGAGCCGTCAGGCGAGTGGTGTAATTCATCAAGTGTGTTTTGAGCATTACCGCGAATTGAATACTATACTTTATCCACGACTTCTTCAGTAAAATTCGAATTAATCTGATTTAAAAAATTTTGAACAGTTGTCAATAGCGTTGACAACATTTCGTCCAACCGTCAAACCTCTGTACTCTGTGGTCGGGAATCAAATCAGAGTGTCTAACTGATCAAATCAAGTACTTTCGCAAATTCAAAAATTTACGTTTTCCAAAAATAAATCTGTAATAAATCGCTAGAACGTTATCTTGATGGCTTGATGGCCGGATCGATCCTACTTTTTATTCATTTTTTTTGTAAGCAATTTCATTCTTCCTAGGTATTTTCATTAGCGGGAGTTATGGGCGGGTGTTATTATAATAACACTCGCTTTTCGGTTCATAGACATGTCTACGGTTGTGTTATGACTACCATTACACATAGAAATTAGTTTAATGGAGTGGATAAATGGATTTATTTTAAACAAAAGGCTCGACTGAAACTTACAATGAGATTAATTATTCTGAAGTGTAATGAGGTTAGCTGTCACCTCTTCAGAGTTTCAACCGGCGAAGTGGCGCTGTTTTTCTACGGTTTACTCAGGACCGGTATTATAAAATTCAGTTGACCCACGGTTGAGCCTGGACCTCTCGTCAACTACCAAATTCTGTATTATTAACGTTCAACCGCCGTTTGAATCATCGGTTGAGTCAACTGTAGAAAATCAACCGGTTGATCAGTTAAACTCCGTTTGAAACTCTGAAGAACTAACAGCTAACTTAACTTTGCAAAGAGTAAAAATTAAATAAATAGTCCCTTTGGTTTGTTTCACTGGTATGTTGGTCAGTTTTCTTTTCGATGTAAAGCAATCGTAATATAATATTATATTTGTCATGTCTGTCTTCATGCAGTAGATACATTAAGAAATTTTGGAATGATAGTTTGATAGTGATAACGATAGAAATTCTAGACTCCATTGGCGAAGTAGTAGCGACAGTGTTGGAAAAAATACTTTTTCACTAGAAAGGCCAACAAGAGCCCCTAGATGATGTAACTGATTCACTAACATGTATCATTATGAACTGAAGATGATGATATCACAAACATAGTATAAAAACATTTTTGGAATCATTTAGTTGAATTTTATTTTCTTTCTATGTGAATACGTGTTTTTCAGTATCATGTATGATATTACACACTAAAACTGAACGAAACTTGAATTTCGGAACATTAATATATATTTAATCAACTAAAGGTTATTAAAGACAGCGACTAATGGTCAGGTGCTTCTATAAATACTTTGTGTACGGTTACCATAAGGATTGTACATTAAAATATAGAATGAATTGAGCATTCAAATTGGTTATTAACGACATGACATGTTTCCATTACTCAATACGAATTTAATGATATAAGTAGACACTATTACAAAAACAGGACCAAAATAAAATTTTAGAAACATTTAATTTAATTGATTTTTTTTTCGAAATGTTATTTCCAGGAAAAGTTTTCTTTTCTCGAATCTTCTAATTGTCGTTTGAATTCACTTTCATCTCTCCTGATTATTGAATGAATTCTCATTTCATTGGTCACTTTCAACTTGTGCCTTTCTTGATCATTGTTCATTTTTTGATTGTGAGCCTCCACAAATATCGCAGAAGTTAAAACTTCAATTCATTCTTTTCATTTTGAGGAGAACTCCTTTTCTCGCATCTTGTTCTTTGTTAGCACTTTATGTAAATTCATATGTATTAATTCTTCTTTAATTCTCGAAAAAAATAATTTGTTTTTTAGAATATCATTAGATGAAAACTTGAAAATCTCTGAATTAACTTACTTATTCAAAGATTTATGATGTTAATATATTATTATATTATATTATAGGAGTAGAAAAACATTAAATTTCAAAAGCATAAGAAACTTTTTCTTTAGAGGTTGTACCGTGTTTTTGATCTCGATAATTCCTTCGAAATTATAGACAATGTATATCAATCTGATTCGGTGAAATTTCTCTTAGGCTGCAACTCATCTCGAAAACTAATGACAGATTACAAACTGTTTACTAATAAACCTACTTACTTGACAACTCGATGTATGGAAATGAAATAAACAACGTCGTTTTCAGGACTCAGGCCATGCTCAAAATCCAACGAGAGTATAGAGTCTCATTCTTTCTTTAACTTTCCCACATTTTTGTAGAAACCCTGTCGCGGTATGAGAAAAATCAACTGGGCAGTTTTGCCAATTTTCGGTTACTCAACCCAGACTCAAAATCGTTTTATAATACCCAACTAGGTTAAACCGACGGTTGAACATCAACTGACGGCGTCGGTGAGACAAACCTCGGTTTAACTCGACTTCCATAATACCGGCCCTCAACCGATTATTGTTGAACCGCGGATCAACCCGCCCTTCAACCAACGTTTAAACCAGGATTAGTTTAGTAACCTTCATATCAAGACACTATAAGAAGAAGAAGGTGTCAATGAAAGTAGCAGACTACCAATAAAGAACATACTGGTAGTAAATACTTCGTTTATCCTTAAAATGATAATAATATCAACGTTTCTATTAAAATGCTTGCATCAATGAAAATGAAATAAATTTAAAAGATGAAAACTTCTTCCCTCGAGATTTTATCTCGAAAGAGCAGCCAGCAGGGCTACCAATCGGTTTAAATCGAAAGTTGCCTGCCTAACGGTCCAACCCGAACCGTTTCAACCGGAGGTTGAGAAATCTCAACCGTAGTTTACAGACCCGGGATTGATTCACTAAATTCACATCAGGCAACCAGAAGTCGAGTAGGGTAGCATGAGCATACAGTTAAGTCGGACTTAAATTAAAGCTTGTTTGGGTGTAGCAAACGGTGCAAGTGCTTAAACCAGAACTCACTTTGAGAATTTCATATCAGGATACTATAACTATAGAGGGTTGCAGGTGATAGACGAAAATGTTCAGCTAAATGCTATTTCGAAAGCACAAACTAAACTCAAACCATGTTTTAGGACGAAGGATGATCTGATATGATCTGACAATCGGTGCGATTCTGTTTGCTCATAGCCATATTGCTAAGATAAAGATATGACTATCATAGCAAGGTCCGCAATATTCTCTATTGTTGTGATGATTGACGAAAATACTCAATGACATACTCGTTTGGAAACTTAAGTGCTACTTAAACCAGAACTCACTTTGAGAATTTTATATCAGGATATTATAACTAGAAGAAAGTTGTAGGTTCAGCTAAAAGTTATTTCTGAAGCTCCAACTTGACTCAAACCATTTTTTAGGAGCGATACTTGACAATCTCTAGCCTAGGTATATCTATAAAAAATATAGTTCTTATGATTGACGAAAATACTCAATGACATACCCGTTTTTGGAAACTCGGCACTTCGGCAATTTCATAGCAGGATAACTATTATACAGGGTCTTTATAAATGATTGTAACAGCGCTGTTGGCTTTGGATAGCAGAATACCAATCTCTAACCAATCAGAGCATACCATGATCACAGAATTCTGTGGTTTGCATAATCCAAAGCCAACTGCGCAGTTACAATCATTTATAGAGACCCTGTAGTAGAGTAGAGGATTGAAGGTAATAGACGAAAATGTTCAGCGAAATACTATGCTGAAAGCTCCGAACAAATTTAAACCATAATAAAAAGAGGAATGATCACTTGAGAATGCGCTTCGAGCCAGTGTGCCGCATGTAACGTCATGTGGTGACAAAATTGAGAGGTTAAGGTACGTTCAATTTCAAAAGAGACAAGAATATAAATGGATATATTCGCAAATATATTTCTGAAGACTGAAATTCACAGATTTTCGTAACAAGTGCATCATTTAAGCTAATTGATTGTACCTTAGTGCCAAATATCAACTAATTTTCTTGTAAATATAAAGTAAAGAATAACGACTAGATGAAAAGCGCGAGTATGATATTAGTGATATTACAAACATCGAAGATACCACAATGAAATATTCTGACTCATGATAAATAAAATAAAAAGACAACAAACTTATACCTAATACGGAAAAATGTCGTTAACATACTATCCTTCTTTAAAAAAAACGCCATTATAATGATTATAGACTTCCTAACATTGAGATGAGATTTTAAGTACTTTTTATACTTATATAATTTTATAGTCTCTGCAAACCCTTTTGGCATCCACCAATATAAGTGCTTTGCTATTATAATAATAAGGTGCTCATGCTCATATATTTTTCTATACGTTCTATATAAATATGTTTTCACTTGAATGACAGAATCAGAAAACACCAATAATTATAAATATATATTTATTCAACTGAAGAAACTAAACTGAATGTTTAGTTGAACCTTGAAATGATCGTTATTTCTCAACGTAGCATACGAATCGGACGATATTTGTCTCCAGATGATGTAGTCTGTCAGACAAGACAGAGACAGAATACGTGTATCATGACCCATTTTTGAAAAATCACATCAGGCAATTTTAAACCAAGGAAAGTATAAGTATAGATTTGTAACCAATTGAGGAAGCTGTACGACAAAATACTATTTCGAAAGCTCAAACTGAACTCAATCCGTGTTTAAGGAACATTCATACATCTGACAATCTCCATATCAGGGGGTCAATTCTTGAATTATGTAGTGTTCGCGAATCGACAAATATCGACCAACTTAGCAGGGAAGTTGGTCGACAATTGTCGAATCGCGAATACGACATTATTCAAGAATTGACCCCCTGATAATTGTTTTGACGATTGACTAAATGACACATGCCCGTTTGGAAACCTGAAGGTCGATTCATGTTACGTTCAGCTCAGTTCAGTTCGGCGGAAAGATCATTAGCCGTAGACTGAGGTTGCATTCATAATATCAGTCGCGATCTTCTCAGTCACTAAACTCTTCGTTTGTCGTCGCGAATCTCCGTTTGCACTCGAATATTCAAAGTGACGTGACAGCTTTTCATTTTGATTATTGAGAAAAGTCAAAGGAGTTAGTTTTTTTAATGGGGGTAAATACCCCCCCCCCATGAATATCGAAAACCTAAAAAAAAGTTACGCAACGTGGTGCACATATTATTTTCATTCGATTGTTTTTTTTTTCACTAATATTTCTTTACTACTATTTTTTCTTATTATATTCCTCCTAAATATAAATTTTGATTATTTTTTTTTCAAGTTTTGAACCTGATTTATCGATCTTGAATCATTACTCCCCCCCCCATGAAAAAAAGCTATATCCGCCCTTGACACTATGTCAATCCTATTTTGGGCCTGAGATATAGCACTTCTCTTTTCTGTGATAGTACAAACTTATAAATATAATCGTTTCAGAAACACGAAGCCGTAACATTGTCGCATTTCAATTTTGAAAAATGAACTAATAAAGATTGAAAGAAATACAAGTCATACATATGCTGGACTTCATCTTAAATAGAGTAATATGCCCATCATTTTGACTCTAAATGAATATTATTATTTTCCACTTTTTGGACGATCACAAATATGAAAGTGAAATTCATACCACACAATATGCACAGAATATGTCGCCAAAATTTCATTTCAGAATTAATAGGCAACTCAAATTGAACGAACGCCAGTCAGTTGAACAACAGATGGAAGGAACAACGTCAAGTTCAAGTCCTCCAACTCACCACACTGAACCTTGAGCTTGTTAAACTCCATTTGGTAAAACTGGCACCAATTGTATTAGATTAACAATAAATACATACATATACTATCCCAAACTTTGTATTTTCTGTTTTAATTTCGATAGAATGAAACTAAACTGTTCAAGCTAGGTTTAACTCCGTTCTTTCGGATACTTAAACCAGGTTTAATTTCTTATCAGGGTACCATGAATCACAGGAGCAGGTGGAATTATTGAGAATGCACTGTGATGAACTAGGACGACAACCAGGTGACTGACACGAAAAAATTACATAAATATGTACCATCTTTAACGGGATCCCATGAAATGAAACGGTACTTAGTAAGAGGGGATGAAAAATCGTTCTCAGTCCCCTACTTTATTTTAAATTTCAGCATAGTCGTGTTGCTTTATATAATATATATCGAAAGTTTCCACAATATATTCAATCACCAGTATATCAGGACAACATAAAAAAAAGAATTAATTCGACGATAATGCAGTATCGAGAACTTTGTGTTCAATTCACATAAATCACACTGATATTCTTAATTATTACTAAATAATAATAGTTGTTCCAGATTAGAAGAACATTCAACAAAACATACTGAAAATTCCAAGGAAGCCGTGAGCAGCTGCTTTTGAGCGCTCGTTCATTGGTGGAGCAATGATGCTATAACCCCAAAATTAAATTAAATATTCAAAAGCAAAATCTCAGCACGATTGGAATAATATAATGGAAATTATTTGAAAACTGAAATATGTAAAAACTTGATAATTAAAAAAATTACATTCTACGATTCTGATGTTACGCATACAAAATGAATTTCACTCGCGACGGATATCTTATTACGGAAATAAGAAGTTTCTCCTTTTCAAAATGAATTTTCTATGATTCTGTTCACACTATGGCCACAACATTTTGCATGTGGCTTAATGAGCATCTTGCATGTGGCCGAAAAATATAAGTTCGATTGGTTTCGGTTTGTCTGAGATTTTGAGGAACAAATGAGAATAGCCACCCTGTACGATTCTGCTGGTTAACGAACTCAACCGAGGCATTTGGAAACCGAACTCACCCTGAAAATATCAAGTCTCTAGGACAATCCCTTCGAAAGTTAACGTTATTTGACCACGGATTCGTCATCAGGGAGCCGACCCTTCCGTTTGAAACCATTTTCGGCTCAAATTCGAAAATAACAGATATTTGATAAATTGTATTCGGAAACACGCACATATTTTTCATTCCATACTATGTACCGGGTTTTTCACTATAATTTGACCCCCCCTTTAACTTTGTTACTGAAGGAGATACAAAAAAATGTTTTGTATAAAAGTTTCACGAAATCAACTGAGGTTTTTTGATATGAGTCCAGAAACTGAAATATATACAGGGTGACCAACACATTGATGGCAACTTCATTTTTTCAAATGGAACACCCTGAATATTTTTCCATATTTGGTTAGCTCTTTTTCCCATGATTTCGAATATCTAACATATATGTTGGTCTATCTGTTTTATTCTGAGCGCCACAGAGTTTCAAATTTTAATAATCATCTGGCATAGCGTTTTGGAAGTTCGTGAATATTTAAGTGGCCAATGAAAGCGGAGAATAACATTAATGATAAAAATAAAATCAACCAATATTAAACCCATAATTCGGAAATAATCCTGTCAACGCACAAAGAATAATGATAATATTGTAATGATAAGAAGCAAATTTTGAAGCTTTAATTTCTGGATTGAATCAGAGCCATAATAATGCTATCAAAAATAGCCTAAAAAACTTCAGACAACTATATGAACCATGTGTATTGAATGAAGGTGGTCATTTTGAGCAATTTCTTTAATTGATGTTATTCTTACCATACTACCATAGTTTATCATTTTTCATTGGTTAAGTAATTGTTAAGTATTCTTTCTAAAATAATACCTTTAAGTAGATTGTTTGGGTATGAAGAATTTCGTAGGTGTTTCACATATTTTTTCATTCGGTGTCATCATTTCAAAACTTTGAAACTCTGAATATTGAAGAGACACATTCACATACGCATTTGTATTCGAGATCAGGAGGAAAAAGCCTATCAAAAAAGGAAGAAAATACAGGACAGGGTGTCCCATTTGAAAAAATATAGTCGCATTCAATGCTTTTCACTCTGCATATCTTCCCATTGACGTTATTATAACTCCAAAAATGAGCATTTTCAGTGAACGCACTCTGCCACTTGTAAAATTATTACAGATCTTCGCAATTTGAAACTCTGTGGTTCTCAGAATAAAAGAGATATACCAAAATATGTTACATATTCGAAATCAGGCAAAAAAGAGCTAGCCAAACATGGAAAAATATACAGGGTGTTCCGTTTGAAAAAATGAAGTTGCCATCAATATGTTGGTCACTCTGTATATATTTGAGTTTCTGGAATCATATCAAAAAACCTCAGTTGATTTCGTGAAACTTTTATACGAAACATTTTTTTGTATTTCCTTCAGTAACAAAGTTGAAGGGGGGGGGTCAATTTATAGTGAAAAACCAGGTACATATTCGAATTTCGAATTATTTGGTGAAAACTCGCATCATGTAATTATTATAAAATATATAATACAGGGTCTCTATAAATGATTGTAACAGCGCAGTTGGCTTTGGCTATCCTCATTTTGCCGCTTCCTATGCAAACCACAGAATTCTGTGATCATGCTATGCTCTGATTGGTTAGAGATTGGTATTCTGTAGCAGCAAAGTAATCCAAAGCCAACTGCGCTGTTACAATCATTTATACTCGTAGATACCCTGTATTTTTACAAATAAACTGCTCCATATGAGTTAGGGATATTGACTTAAACCGCAAAAAAATATAGTTTAAATGAGATTTTTGTGATGAGAATTAATATTAATATGATTTCAAGTTGCAGGAAATAAAATTAATTTTAGCCTGTAGGTCTGCAGCGTATACAGGGTGGTTAAGAAAAATCGAGTAAAATAACGAAATTTCATTTCCAGAGAATTAAAGCATCCTGAGACTATCAATTCTATGTATGGCCTCCACGGGCATCAATAACAGTTTGACATCTTCTTTGCACTTGTTCTTTTATTCACCGCTGTCATCACGGTTGCATCAAACCGTTCGTTTATTCAACGATTGAAACTGTCACTCGTTCGTTTAATCACCGTTGTTTCCATCGGTGGCTCATCGGATCCATCGACTTTCAGAGCCGGTGAATGTGATGAAATTCTGATGATTCAAGTGGAGGGGGTAAATTTGTATGGCAGGAACGTCAATGTAATCTGTCACGACTCAGCTAAACAGCAGATAATCATCAACTCGTTCTTTAATTCTACATTTGATGAGCCATCTGACATTTCATCGTTTTTCCATCCGGGTGAATCCATAGATGAATAAAAGTACATACACTACTCTACAAACGAGGTTGTTGGACATTTCTTAAGGAATTTGGTTCCATAAACGGGGCAGAAGCTCTCTCAAATTATTAAGGATTCTGGGGTAGGTTGGTCTTTATCTTATCTTCTTTGGAGCATATCCCATGCATGTTCTATGCAATTCAAATCTGGTGAGGTGAATGCAGAGGTATTGGTAAATGTGGAATACCAAGCTCCTCGCGCGTATTCGCAACTATGACTGCACGATGCGGTCTAGCGTTATCGTCTAGAAATTGGAAAGTTTCACCAATAGCAGCGTGAAAATTTGGCACAACATTTTCAATGACATGCTCCTTATCATATTCCCAGGACAAATGTGTAGATCTGTGCGCCCGTTGAAACATATCCCGGCCCATATCATAACACTACCCCATCGGAATGGAATGGACATAGCGACGATTACGGTGTGCGTGGGAGTGTCCATACCCTTGTTCTCCAAGATATTACAAATTGGTGATGAAACGATCCTGAGCAAGTGTTGTTTTTCGTCGCCCACCAAGCCTTGGTCTTTCCAACACGAAACCTGTCTCCCTGAATCTACACCAAAGTCGAGTTGTAGCCTTTCCGCTACAACAACCTGAATTAGTCCACCCTGTAGCATTCCGGTAGCCCTATTAGCCTCAGCGTTTCTTAATTTACGTCTTCGCATTTCATAAAACTCGTTCCAAATCGAAGCCGTTGATTAACTGACTCCATTTCAAATTAAGACCATTCATGACGCATATGCAAAGAACCAAACTTCAGAAAAAGGCGACCAGATAGACAAAATGTCTCATGTTAACTTTTATTAGATTGATTCAAGTTTTAAATGATTTTACAGCGGTTTTCTCGAAGATTACATAATTTTCAAAACAATTGAATACCTAACCTAACCTAACTCTTGTGAAGCAATATATTAGTTTTTGTTTTGCCAGTTAAGAACTCATTATTAAGTAGCTTTTGCAGTAAGGCATTCAAGTAACAAATATATTTGTTTCGAAAAGTGAAAGGTTTCAACAATGCCAGTAAATGAATTGATGATCTAGGTATCATAAAATTGCGAATTTGCAACAGTTATCCATTGAAGAAATCATCCTTTCAATCAAGGAGCGAAAAAATCATCGTTTCGTTACGTAAAGTAAGATTTATTCATAAGGTGTCACGAAAAGAATTGTTTCATTATACTTTCTACTCGACAGTAAACTGATATTATACTAGGATATTTATTTTAAGATATTCATCAGGACAATATACAAGAATACAAAGAAATTCATCGATATTTTCGAGTAGTATAGAAGTTGTGAAGTTTGTAGAGACTATATCAAAATCAATACATATAGGTCTACCTATTGGCAAATGTGCGATATAAATATTCAGTGGTCCAGTAATCTTCGTTTTCAGGGAAATCCAAATCTTGAAAAAAAAACAATATTTTGTGTCATTTGCACACGTAAAATTGGAAATATCAGTTGAAAAACCTTCGCATTCCTTTGAAGATCTGATCAGAACTGAATTATTTTTCATTTATATTGATTATATTATATATTACTAGCGACCCGCCCCGGCTTCGCACGGTACTACATCACATTAGAAACCTCAAAAATAACAGTACAGGGTGGGAATATTTCGATGTTTCAGCACTACAACTTTTAAACCAGAGGAGATAGACAAAATCTGATACCCACTTCTCGATCTCTTTTTCTGAGAAACTAACAAGAGTAGTATTCATATTTCGCTACCTTCTTTTGTTTTCGAGTTATAAGCGAAAATTGGAAAAGTGTCGATATCGAAAAAAATTCATATCTCCGCTAAAACTGATGATAGAGCTCTGAAATTAAAACATTATACAGGCCCTTTTTTACGTAAAATCCAGTAGCGTACTCGTCTTTTTTTCACCATTTCTAATTACGAAGCTATGACCCAAAGTTATATTTTTTAAATTGGAATACTAGATTTTTGTGCTATATTCTGAAAGCTTAATTTTTTCTGATTTCAAAAATATATAACATTGTATGGTTTGTATCAATATGAGTATAGAAAATGTTCAAAAAACCTATATTCATCTGAGTGTCAATATTTTCTATGGTTTCAACTATTGATGAACACTGAAAAATGGAGCTTTCTACAGGGTGTTTCATTGGGAAAGGGAAATACTTCACAGGTGCATAGATGGCACCAAGACGGTTCTAGAGATACCCCATTTATTGGGTCTCACTGTCTTCATAGCCGAGATACAGGGTGTTTTATGAATTTTGCCCGTTTCTTCCTGAGGCCGTACCAAACGAACCACCCGGTATATTTTCTTCATATTTGGCAAATATGTTCCTAATTGAGAGCCCAAACATATCATGCAATAACCGCCTCGAAAATCCAGGTCCGGGTTTACAAAAAATTATGAATCGTTTGAATACTTGAAACAACACCCTGTACATCGGAATTTTGAAAATCTGTTTTATTATTCGAAAACACCACTAAAAACTAAACTGAGACGTATACTTCAAATTTTCGCGCAGAAAGTTTTACTGCACAAATTTTCAAGGTAAAAGTGAAGTTTTTAGGAACTTGGATACCCGAAAGTGTTTTGAAGTGACTTTAACAATGAATTATCAATAATATTGAATCCATAATTATTTCAACATTACTTTGTAATTTATTTCCACATTGGTTTTCCTTTTTATATCCGTATACTTACTTGAAAATCCAGGTCCGAGTTAACGAAAATTATGAATCGTTTGAATCCTCGAAACAACACCCTGTACATCAGAATTTTGAAAATCTGTTTTAAAATTCGAAAATACCACTAAAAACTGAACTGAGACGTACACTTCAAATTTTCGCGCAGATAGTTTCAATGTACAAATTTTCAACGTAAAAGTGAAGTTTTTAAGAACTAAGATACCTGAAAGTGGTTTGAAGTGACTTTTAACAATGAATTATCAATAATATTGAACCCATAATTATTTCAACATTACTTTGTAATTCATTTCCACATTAGTTTTCATTTATTGAGAAGTTAGTTGCATCATAACGTATAATAATTATGGATTTCAATATTTTGATAATTAATTGTTAAAAGTCACTTCAAACCACTTTCAGGTATCCAAGTTCTAAAAAACTTCACTTTTACGTTGAAAATTTGTGCATTGAAACTATCTGCGCGAAAATTTGAAGTGTACGTCTCAGTTCAGTTTTTAGTGGTATTTTCGAATTTTAAAACCGTTTTTCAAAATTCCGATGTACAGGGTGTTGTTTCGAGGATTCAAACGATTCATAATTTTCGTTAACCCGGACCTGGATTTTAAAGTATACAGCTATAAAAAAGAAAACCAATGTGAAAATGAATTGCAGAGTAATGTTGAAATAATTATGGATTCAATATTGTTGATAATTTATTGTTAAAGTCACTTCAAACCACTTTCGGGTATCCAAGTTCCTAAAAACTTCACTTTTACCTTGAAAATTTGTGCAGTAAAACTTTCTGCGCGAAAATTTGAAGGATACGTATCAGTTTAGTTTTTAGTGGTGTTTTCGAATATTAAAACAGATTTTCAAAATTCCGATGTACAGGGTGTTGTTTCAAGTATTCAAACGATTCATAATTTTTTGTTAACCCGGACCTGGATTTTCGAGGCGGTTATTGCACGATATGTTTGGGCTCTCAATTAGGAACATATTTGCCAAATATGAAGAAAATATACCAGGTGGTTCGTTTGGTACGGCCTCAGGAAGAAACGGGCAAAATTCATAAAACACCCTGTATCTCGGCTATGAAGACAGTGAGACCCAATAAATGGGGTATCTTTAGAACCGTCTTGGTGCCACCTATGCACGTGTGAAGTATTTCCCTTTCCCAATGAAACACCCTGTATAACTAGAGCATCAGTCTCCTTCCGTCAATCTCATTATTTCTATGCTTTCAACTAATTTCTACTAAATTCGAACATGGATACTTGTATTTCATAAACTCTTATATCATAAAATGGATTACGAAATAACGGAAAGATCCACATGATCCCCCGTTTCAATATATATACTTAGTTATAATGGGATGGATGCAGGAGAATATTTTTATTGCTCTCCAGAATAAATACGCACAAGTGCCAGTCTATTTCAAATTGCATGTGAAATAACGCATACAGATATGATGAAAGTTATCAATTCAATTAGAAAAGTATCAAAGGAAAAATATTTTTCGATACGTAATAGTGATTACAATAATAGGTCAGTATAGTCCGTTCACGAAAGGTTGAGCGCATAGTAGGCGTTTCTTTATTTATCTGAAGTTGGCAGTATTTACTGTCATAAAGTAAAATAAAGTCAACGTTGCCGAATGTACTCGGCCTCGTCCGACGAGCTTGCGACTTGTCAGAGAACTCTATGCAATATTGACAACATTGCGTATCAATCTGACAAGAAAATAAAGAACATAACCTAAAATTTTAATATACACAGTGGAATATGCCAAATTTCCATGGCCAACCGACTGCTCAACCTTTCGTGAACGGTATAGGTAATATCTTAGAATGAGGATCAAATTCCAGAGCAGTCCATTATTCTTCGATCTTGGAAAATTGAGTAAAGAGACTAGAAGTGAAAAGACTACTGAAAAGAGATTGTGGTAATTATACGATGCTAAATTTTTCTGCGCCCATCAACAGTTAAAACCATAGAGAATATTGAGACTCAGATGAAAATAGGTTTTCTGAACATTTTCTTTACTCATATTGATACAAACCATACAATGTTACATATTTTTGAAATCAGAAAAAATTGAGCTTTCAGAAAATGGCACAAAAATCTAGTATTCCCATTTAAAAAAACATAATTTTGGGTCATAGCTTCGTAATTAGAAATGGTGCAAAAAATACTAGCACGCCACTGGATTCTACGTAAAAAAGTGTCTGTATAATGTTTTTATTTCAGAGCTCTATCATCAGTATTAGCGGAAATATGAATTTTTTTCGATATCGACACTTTTCCAATTTTCACTTATAACTCGAAAACAAAAGCAGGTAGCCGAAAACGAATACCACTCTTGTTAGTTTCTCAGAAAAAGAGATCGAGAAGTGGGTATCAGATTTTGTCTATCTCCTCTGGTTTCAAAGTTGTAGTGCTAAAACATCGAAATATGCCCACCCTGTACATACTTCTCCACTATTTAATGGATGTTATTATACATATAAACCTTCCTCTTGAATCACTCTATTGTTTTATACTATGTAGTGATGATTCTTTTGCGATAAAACTAATCACTATAAATAGTTTTCATCTGATAACAAGATGAGTAATAGAGGAACAGAAAGTCAATATTTTTCGGAGAAAGAAAGGGAGAGAAATCAGAAAGTAGAAGATATCGAGCAAAATCAGTTCATTGTCTTAGTCGCTACCCATATATGAATCGAATGATTCCTAAATTTTGTAGTTTTTGAGATAATTCTCATCAGCTACGAATTCGAGAAAGTTGTGCAAAAATGCAAGCGTGCTTGGAGAACAGATCTGAAAATTCGCCGAACCAATAAAGATAATATCCACTTCTGTTATAAAATAACTAACATTTACATACTGAACTCATTTAATGGAAATAACTTCATGAAGTGATCGTCTGGAAGTGGCTGATCTCGAAGAAACGATCAACAAAAATATTAGTGAGTGACGCGGATAATCATCTCTCTATCTGAGTAGAACTACACTTTTCTTTCATTTCATGCGATCCTGATAAAAGTGGTACATATTTACGTAATTTTTTCCTGTCCTATATTGACCTGGTCCCGAAAAAGCAAATGTGGTGGGTGGGATATGTTTCTCAGCTATCACTTTCTCCGATTTATAGTTGCCTAATGTGTAATTCACCAAATCGAACCGGGTTTAAACTTGGTGAAAAATTCTTTTCATTTGATAATTCTAATTTCTATTTCCATTTCCATCGAAATTTAAGAAAGCTCTGAGCAGGTGCTTTTGACCGTTCGTTCATTGATGGAGCAATGAACATGAGAGTATAGATAGGACTTGATATCGATACTAAATACATATGTATATGCAAAAAAACCTCAGCACGATCGGAATAATATTCTAGAAATTATAATTATAATACTGAAAAATGTATGTGAAAAATTTAATTGGTTCTGACGCTTCATTCACAAATTAAATTTCACTCGAATCGGATATTACTTGTTGTGGAAAAAGAAATTTTCTTTTCAATATCCCAATTGAATTTTTTATGGTTCTGAACATTATGTTCAAAAATTTCGCAATGTAAAAAATAGGTGGACAACTGGGGGCTATATTTTTTGAACTCATGTGTGTCATAATAGGCATAAAATAATGTTATAAGCCAGGGAACCAGTAGCGTAACTAGTCTGACCTGCGCCCTAATGCAAGAATTTGCCGTGCGCCCCTATTCGTAGACTAATTCAGTTTTTTGCGGCCCCCTAAGGCCTTGCGCCCCAATGCACCGCATTGGTTGCATTGGCGTTAGTTACGCCACTGCAGGGAACTAAAGTTCTGTCAATCCCCTCAGCGTAAATCGCTTTGGATTAAAATAAAAGTTCCCGAATTCTCGAGTTATTTATTCATTATATATGATCCATATCCCTGTGAAGTTACAAGCCTTTTTTGTTCTAATATGGCCATTCAAAATTTTTGTTGACTCAGACAAAACGAAACCAATCGAAATGTAATTTTTGGGACACATGCAAATAAGCCTCATGCAAAATTTTGTGTGGCAACAGAATTCAAGTGGAGAATATTGAAAAGAAGCTTCATATGAAATATATTTTGTGAATGAAGATTTGGTATACTGAATGTTCATGCAAATTTTTTTATTATTGATTTTTCACGTTTTTCATTTATTGAATAATTTCCAGAATGTAATTCCGATCGTGCTGAGATTTTGCATGAATCTCCTATACAAAATTTCGAGGTTATTTAGCTCCACCAATGAACGAGAGAGCGCTCAGAGTTTTCTTAATTTTTACAAAGCCAACAAAGCGCATGGATGCGCATGGATAGCGTCCACGTGTAGTCACTGAAATTTTAATCAGGCGCATAGGAACTGAAAAAGGTCAAAACGGTGGCCCTCCATAAAGCTGGCTGCTTCCGGTGAGAGGGACAATTTGGAAGATAATTTATTACGTAACTAGGTACCATTTTTATCAGAATACTATGAAAAGAAAGAAGTGGAATAGGTATAGTCATATATAGAGTAAGTATTATAATTATAGTTCATGTTGATTGACTCAATTCCCACAGAAAATCACTCTCCACTTATTTTATAGCCGATTGAATCAAGAACACCATTATTATTGAAAGCTATAGAAATCAAATGAACCCTGATGACGAACGACGTGATGCAACTGATTGAAGTTTGAAGAATTTCAATGAAATGTTTATTAGGGTTTCATGCCATAGAGCAGGTAGATCTGATTGCAAATGACATAAAAACGTCAACTGAACCACGTTTAAATACTTGCAGCTGACCGGACGAAAACGTCTTGGCAATCAAGAAAGTAGAAAAAATGAGAGAATGGGCCTATATGATCTAAACAGCATCTTAAAATTTTGACCCGTGAAAGGATTTGATGAAATGAAGGAGGTTCAGATAAAAATCTTTGAAGTTCCCTTGAAAACGCCGAATCAATGAAAGAACTCTGTTGATGATGATAATTGGAGACTCGGATGAAAAAGCCCAAGAGTTATTATAATAAAAACTATATTGGTAGTAAGTAACATCCTGTGTGAAATTAAGTAGGAAATCAACACATGTGCAAATCCTGATATTCATACGGATAGTATAGAACTGAGGAGGTTATCAAAACAAACTTCCGTCAACTGGACGAATGTACTCATGAAAATATTAACTTTTTATCGTTATTTAATCAATTAGGTTATTAATAATGATAGCGACTAATGGTCAAGAAATTTTCTTGACCATTAGTCGCTAGAAATAAACGAATTGATCACAAGATTTTTCCGTCGATCTCATTAATACTTATTTTGCAGTTTAGTGTGGAGTTTTGGCAATACTCATATCGCACCTTTAAAAGTGTTACTGAACTAAAGTATCCAATTTTACAGGAGGACAAAAAAACGAAGATAGATCCGTTATTTTGCTGTATAACTTTAAAATCCGCGGAATGAGAATCTTATTTTCGGGATCAAAATGATGCTTTCCATTCATGTCATGGAATGCAATAGAAACTTCTTTCTCATGTTAATAAATAATTATTTTTAATAACTTTTGAATTTATAGTGACACTTTACCACAAATTCAAGAGATCCGTATGAAATCGCAATGTAAAAAACTCACCTAAACAAAAATATATCAATAATCCAATGAGGTGAACCAGGAATTGGCAATTAAATAATGAATTATTTTTTCGGGATTTTTTTGCAAATATTATAGGCAATAAAAAATACCTATTGATACATTTTTTTACCGATAATGAATTGTAAAGAATTATAATCGAATTTGAGTTATTTTTCGATTTAGAAGTATACCAAGTTACCGAACAACTTTACAAAAGGAAGATCTATTAAAAAAATAACTTAATCTGAAGTTTTATCAATATGAAGAACAAACCAATGTCAATTGTTTACCAATTACCGATTGATCTGAAATGTTGTTATAAAAAGATAATACACACGTCTGTGGAGTTATATTATTATCAATCAAAGTTTTAAAATCTCTGTGTCTAGATCGGTTTTGTAACAAGTACTAACACCATCTAGCTTGTTATGAGCAGTGGCGGCTTGTGACAGAATAAAGTGATGAGGCACATCAAAAAAAAATATTAATCTTATAAACTCTTTTTGTCAGCTGCATACTTATCATTATGAAAAAAATTCTTCGGTATTAATGCTCCAATGATTCTATAGCGTTTTATTGGGTGGTAATTGCCCTGAGATAGGTTTCTCAACTCGCTTCAACCAGTTTTTCACTAAACCCTATCGGAATATGTATTATTAACACTGGCAGTAGGCCACTAGTACTCTCATTTTGAAACCTCCGATTCGATTTTCCTACCCCACCGATAGTCAAGGTTTGGAATAGGTTGTATAACTTCTTCAATTGTACATATTTTATACTCATAGGAATGACTCAAAAACTGTTTCTGTTTTATTGAAAACTCTGCAATATCACGAGTACTGCACAAACCCAATAAACCCAAACCAGAGTGAAATTTCACTATCTTCCGCTTCACGATTAACCCGAATATGTGCAGTTTGCCGATGAAACGAAACGATCACGGATCAAGGGTAGATAGTCCGGTCAATCCAGACCAAAAAATTAGGGTGAAGTTACATAAAATCCCAACAAGCTGAAAATCGGTAGAATTGTTCAAAACATAATAATAAATAATATATGAAAGTTCCCAATCATTCCCGTGGATGGACAAAAATTTATTCAAGTTCAAAGGTCGAAAAATGATTTTTTCGCGATTTTCAGCAAAACGGTGAGTTTCATCAAAAAAGTAATTCAGACAAAAATGTAGATGTTAAAATTATCTTCAAAAAATGTATCAATACTTTTTTCCCTATGAGGCACCGTTTCTGAGAGAAAACGCTTCAAATGTTCTAAAAGTTGTTACTGAGGCTAGCCTCAAATTCACCTTAGAAGCCACAATAGATAAACAGCGAAGGGGAGGTTCATGATCTCGTCACGTCGATGTGAATAACGCGCTAGACAAGGAAGCGTGTGAGGCAAGCCTCACCTCACCGTTTACGCCTTGAAGAGGAAGTGAGATGAATGTACAAAAATCGGACCTTAACGCCTGTAAGATGTAACGTTACGGTCCGATTTTTGTGCATTCATCGTAACGTCAGTAACGTGTACTGTTACAGACGTCTGTAGCTGTACCCGGATTGAGATTGAGCTCGGATATTCGGTGCGATTCTGTTCGCACATTGCTATGAATCTTGTTATCCAAGCAATATGGCTATCTCCCAAATTCATAGCAATATGACTACGGTATTCCGTATTCTGTTTCGACTGTTATAGTCATGTTGGTTATGAATTTCGCCTTAGCAATATGACTATGATAATCGGCAATCCAAGAGCCGGCAACACTGTAATAAATGATATTTGAACTACTTTTTTGAGGTTTTGTTATGACATTTCTGTGTTTTCAAACATTTGTAATGAGATTTTCAAAAATGTTGCGGAATAGGAAACGCAAGAAAATTCAAATGGAAGTATTGACAAACTTTCTTGAATATAATAGAATTAAAGTGACAGGAAAACCCACCCTTTGGAAATATACAGGAGGTGAAAATCAAGTGGGTTGAACTAACAAATTTTGTGAATGCAGTGTGAAATGGGACAAGAAAAGATTAAATGCTTCCTCTTAATGAAATATCATCTTTCATCTAGCTGAAGCATTCTGAAAAATAGCTGAAACTGTGATGTTATTTGAGAAATTATTACAATTAGTTCACAGAATGAAGTTTATTTTATATTTTGTTATCAATAAACAATTTCATATGAATGTTTCCTTCGAATAAGATATTTCCACATATTACACAATTATTAATTAATGAGAACACAATCTTAGCATTTTACCGAATAACTGAAGCAATCGGTGTGATGTTATTGGGGGCTAAGAAATTTTCACAATTAAATCACAGAATGAAGCTTTATTCTATATTTATTATCAATGAACAATTTCATAAATAATCAATAGAAATTTGAAATCAACTTCTATGTGTTCATTGAATATATGTTCCTGTTGAAAATCTCTGTCGAGAACATTTTTCGTCGAAAAATGAATTTTGCCATATTTCCCTCTGCATTATTAGTAAGAGTTTCAAGAAATGTTGTCATAATTCAGGGCTGGATAGGATACCCAAAATTTCCTTGAAGAAAACAATCTCCTCTTCCTTGCACCTACTTTGATCTCATGTGCCGATAGATTTTTTAAACGTGGCAAAGCCAAGTCGTAGGCAACTCCATGGAAATGTGCATTTGTTATTATTTAATTTACATCAAATATCTGAAAAATAATGATTCAATCAAATATAAGTAAAAAATATGGAATTATACTCACAGCTTGTACATTTATAGTATTTATACTGTGAAAACCCTTTCTATCGATGCTTTCTTCACATCTTCATTACTTGAAAGAAATGTTACATATCGAGGCAATCAATTTGTTGAGATGAGGTCCTTATTTTATGTATTACTCTTCACATAACTAGTATACTCATTCCTAGTTTGAAGTCCTCACCAGATGTAGTCTTATAGCTGCCATAAGCAAAAAATTGTGAAGTTGGTTCATCCCTAACTTTTCTCAACTTTTCAATCAAATCAGAAACGGCTTATTCGTCCTATCGAAATATTTTGATTAACCTCACTACAGTCCCTGATATGTCGATTTTGCGATCTAAGAATTCTCCTAAAATTAAATGTTCTGTAGTACGTCAGTTCCATTTTCATTGCAACATACTTACCTAATTTCAAACCCTTCGAAAAATTATAACGAAATAAGTATTTTTCTATCGTATTTCTAACTGTTTTGGTCCTGGGCAAGATGGTTATCCGTGTAGGCAAGTACTCTTTCGACCTTGCTAAGATAGCAATGCGGATAGCAAGGTTATGACTAAATTGACAGATCATATTGCCACAGAGTGGTCGATCAGAATACAGAATATTGCGCACCTTGCTAAGATAGTCATATCTTTCTTAGCAATATGGCTATGCGCAAACAGAATCGCACCGATTATGGAAGCCGAGTGCAGTAGCGTATAAAAAAATTGAGACTGAAGAACATAATGGGATGATGAAATTGATTAATAAAATATTGGATTAATTCGCTTGATATTATTTGTGATTTCCGTAATTTATTTGGTGAGGCACTGCCTCACCTGCCTCATACAGTGAACTCTAAAATAACTGGAACGGCTTCGCGATACAGCAAAAGTGAGGAAGACTGAAATGGAGAAATTGCGTCAATCCATCTCACTCTGACCCGTGTCACTGCGTGCACGTTTGACAACTGACAGCATATCGGAGGTATAACAACCCCGCTTTTCCTATGAAGAGAGAGATGGATTGACGCAATTTCTCCATTTCAACGCGACACACTTTCTGTCGAACTTTAGTACCTACGACGCCGTTCCAGTTATTCTAGAGTTCACTGGCCTCATAGGACAAGACGCCACTGCAAGGTTCATCTATTTTTTATTGGTTCATTGATGTTCTCAAAAAAAAACATCAGTCAATCATCTGTAGATATCAAAACAATCTATGCTCCGTTTATGAAAGCCAGTTTAAAAAAGATCGAGTGAGTTGTTCGACAACTGATTGAACCAAAAATATATCGAAGTATTCTAATCGATGATTATGCCGAAAATAAAGAACATCTTTAAAGAGTTACGAAAGTTGTTTTTTTGATTGTTGATGGTTTTAGTGTTTATTGACGACAGCTGGATATTGTTGACTGAAAAGTTGAACAAGAAAAGCATGTATGCTGAAAAGTAGCATAAATAATATTTCAATTACAGTGATGTTTTCAATGATAAGGAAAAAGATAATGATATCATTCAATCAGAATGTCAATGATTATATTGAATAAGAAATTTTTTCAGGATAAAGATTCGTCGCTTCATCTTATTCTCTCGAGTGCTCCAGTTGACCATCAGCTCTATTAATTAGAGGTTTATAGAGCTTAAACAGTTATTCAGCCAGGAATATTCAACCCAGTTCGTGTACAAGAAATTTTCTGCCCATTTTTTTGAAGAACGACAAATAAGAGAACTCTGGATTGTCGGTAAGTTTGTTATTTTTTATGAAAGTTTTTGTCTGGTGATATGTGAATTAATCATAGTCACTTACGAACTATGAAGCATGAAAAGAAATTTTGTTGTTGATTATTTTGTCAAAAAAAGGAACATTTTTTCACTTCAATGAAAAATACTTGGTGGCCCTAAATATATATTTTAGTTGGTGTCTTACTATTTCGTAGTGGGTTCTTGCTAAAATGATTTACTTCTTTATTATGATTTCGAAAGAAACTCTTTCAGATCTAAATATCACTTCTACTACAATTTCTTTCAGTATTGGAACATGCAGAAGACCTGCAATTAATGCCCATATAATGTCGTCCGCAAAATTGAACATTTGTTTCCTTTTATTTTCATAATGTTGCAAGTTTTAAGTGTTTTCCTAAGGACGCCTGGGGAATGCTGACCGAAACGTTGAACAAAAACATCGAAAGTGATGGAAGATAGCCCAAATAATATATCAGTAAAACCATTGTATAAGGAAGGATAGTAGACCAGCCCCTGTAGTATTTTGTTTAACGCTTTCTTGAGCGCCATCTAGGCATTCTTCCCACGTTCTTGCTCAGAATTTTGCCGTGACGTGGCGACCCCTTCAAAATGGTTCTTATTTTTGCGAACTAAATATATTATTTGAGTAGATGTTGATACAGATTTCTGCATATTCTAGTAGGTTGCGCATCACCAAGCATTACATCTAAAAGGAAAGTAACACAGTGGCGTGTATTATGAAGGACATAAAAGGAATATAATAAATCAATATCACTTTATTGGTATTCACATAAAATACATGATCACATTATACAAATAAACAGTCTTTTTGACATAAAAATCTTTTTATGTCTAGTTGAAAAAAATCATTTTATGAATTAAAGTTACAAAAAAAATCGTGGAAATTAAAAAAAAGAAAAATACCACAAACTGGAGCTAACATACTTATCACTTCAAGATTCCTCAGATAACAGTGAACAATTCTTGTTGGTTCTGTTTTTGCAACAATCAGAATATTTATTCTTCGGAAACAACAGCAGAATCTAAATTGCATATTCCTTAAAATTCAGATTAATGTTTTGTTATTGTTGTTGTTTTTAATTTTTTCATTCAATGGACACTCTGAAGCATAAACCCGTAATTGATTAAACGAAATGAGGCAGTTAACTAGACTCTGTGGATTTTCCTACCGCACCGATAGTCAAGATTTGGAATAGGTTGTATAACTTCTTCAATTGTACATATTTTATACTCATAGGAATGACTCAAAAACTGTTTCTGTTTTATTGAAAACTCTGCAATATCACGAGTACTGCACAAACCCAATAAACCCAAACCAGAGTGAAATTTCACTATCTTCCGCTTCACGATTAACCCGAATATGTGCAGTTTGCCGATGAAACGAAACGAAACGATCACGGATCCAGGGTAGATAGTCCGGTCAATCCAGACCAAAAAATTAGGGTGAAGTTACATAAAATCCCAACAAGCTGAAAATCGGTAAAATTGTTCAAAACATAATAATAAATAATATATAAAAGTTCCCAATCATTCCCGTGGTTGGACAAAAATTTATTCAAGTTCTAAGGTCGAAAAATGAGTTTTTCGCGATTTTCAGCAAAACGGTGAGTTTCATCAAAAAAGTAATTCAGACGAAAATGTAGATGTTAAAATTATCTTCAAAAAATGTATCAATACTTTTTTTCCTACGAGGCACCGTTTCTGAGATAAAACGCTTCAAATGTTCTGAAAGTTGTTACTGAGGCTAGCCTCAAATTCACCTTAGAAGCCGCAATAGATAAACTACGAAGGGGAGGTTCATGATCTCGTCACGTCGATGTGAATAACGCGCTAGATAAGGAAGCGAGTGAGGCAAGCCTCACCTCACCGTTTACGCCTTGAAGAGGAAATAGGATGAATATACAAAAATCGGACCTTAACGCCTGTAACATGTAACGTTACGGTCCGATTTTTGTGCATTCATCGTAACGTCAGTAACGTGTGATGTTACAGACGTCTGTAGCTGTACCCGGCTTGAGATTGAGCTTGAGCTCGGATATTATGGAAGACGAGTGCAGTATCGTACAAAAAATTGAGACTGAAGAACATAATGGGATGATGAAATTGATTAATAAAATATTGGATTAATTCGCTTGATATTATTTGTGATTTCCGTAATTTATTTGGTGAGACACTGCCTCACCTGCCTCATAGGACAAGCCGCCACTGATTATGAGGAATTTCAACAAAAGAGTGTTGTCTTTTGATAGAATACGCCATATATAAAGAGATGGCATTGATGACTCAATTTGAGAAAAGTTTGGTTTAATAACGGTTTACCTTTAAAGGTGCGATATTGCTTTTTAATGCTTCGTGTTCCTGTTCGGTTGCCCATGACAATTGCACATTGAAATAGCATAATTTGAACTTTAAAATGGGTCATAAATTCCCCATTCGTTTCGGTTGACGGGGTTCCATCTGATGACAACTCGATCTTTTCATATATTTTAATGTACAGTAGTTCTGTTGATTTTATTATTTTAATGTGGAACTTCTCATCACCAGTCAAGATGTTCTGCTTCACTTTACAGCGGAATTTTGGAACGCCTTCTATTAAATTGTCATATTTGCATCTCAGTTGTTCTGCTGTTCTTGGTTCTGTTGAGGCAGCATTAAAACGGGTCACTTCATCCAATGCTGCTGTATAAAATTGAAGTTCAGTTTAATATCTGAATACTCCTATTCCGTTAATCTTTATTGGTTTGATGCATGTCCCAAATAAGAGGTAAAATTTCAAAGAATTATTTTTTTTCGAAAAGCACGTTGATAGATGTTATTCTCAACAAACCCCAGAGAAGACAGTAAAGTGATCTACGAATGATAAAAACTTCAAAATCTCCCAATTACCTTGCCGTACGTCTGTTTGCAAAACCCTTTGAAGTTATAGACTCATGTCAATTGGTGAGTCGTGAGTTGGTGACAGTCGGATTCGCTGAAAATTACTCTTTTGCTGTGACACATCTTCATCATATTGAAAACAAATGGCAGATTACAACCTGTTTTTGATCGGTCTCTTGAAATGATCGTTTTGCCCGAATGTCTGTAATTTTCGAATTTTGTGCCGAAAATGGTCTCAAACGATAGGGTTCTACTCCCTGATGGCGGTTCGTGGTCAAATTCAATTCTGTCTGTGGGGCCCTCCGGTCGACCGTTAGCACAATAACTTTCGAAGGGATTGTTCTAGAGATTTGATGATTTCGGTTCCAACAGTCACACAGGGTGTTCCATAAAATATGGCCATTGAAAATTTTTGTTCCTCAATTTCTCAAACAAAACGAAACCCATCGAAATGAAATGTTGCGACCATATGCAAGATGCTCATAATAACCTTCATGCATAATCATCATAATTTTGTGGCCATAGTGTACACATAATCATGGAAAATTCAAATGGAATATTGAAAAGAAGAAACTTCATATTTCCATAAAAAGATATCCGATTCGAGTGAAATATATTTTGTGAATGAAGAATTAAATGCTGAATGTTCATGCGAAATTTCAAGAAGATCGCATTAGCTAAACCAAAGAAAATTCAATTGGAATAGTGAAAATGCGAATCTCTATATTTCCAGAAAAAGATATTCTATTGAAGTTAAATTTATTTTGTGTATGAAGATTGATATACTGAATGTTTATCCGTCTATAGTCTAGGTACTGTATAAAGTCACTGCAACTAAGTCTTGCCACTAAAATACTGCCAATGTTGTCGGCTTTAATTTCCAGAATTTAGTAGGTATTCGCAAAAGAGGTCGTTGGTTGTTATAGTACTTACTAATATCATTGAGTTTACATCTTTTTAAACTCAATGCTAGTATGCTAATCAAAATATAACATATTTTAATCAGTTGATGAATTAAAAATAATTTTACTGATTCTTCTTGAGATCAGTTCCCTTTCAGCTCTATAACTACAGACTACAGTATAGTGTATATAGTGTTAGTGTTTCTTGTTCTTAATTTACATCAGGTTAAGTAGAGTATTATCAAAATTTTCAATAAATAAAATCGAGTACTATCGAAAAAAATCGGAGATGTCAGGTAAATCCCAGGATATTATGAAACGAAGAAGATTCAGGAGACAATGTATAGCAAGGTTTATTGACGACTACCTGCCAACCCTTGTGCCTCTAATATTGGTCACACGAATTAGGGTACTATGAGAATAGGAATGTTGAGAAAGGCGGTTGCAGCGGCGTGTGACCAGTACAGAAACTTTCATCTGCAAAAACCAATTCATATGAGGAAACATATTATATCAGGTTCTTTAATTTTTGTTCACCTATTTCAGAATGTTTTATTTCTATTTGGGTCAAGTTCAATTTCCTCAGATTATTATCATCCTGAAAACGGCATCATTAGATATTTGTCGTGAGATTTGCGTATATATTTTCCGATTTCCTTATGTTTCATATTCGTTAGAAGTTTTCTATAGTTTGGAAGGTTCCAAGGAATATTTAATTGATGTGAGTCAACTATTCAATGATTAATATATTAAGTTCAAACCATATGTCAATCACTGTGTCAATAATATTACATCGAATAGTGATTGACATATTATGCTTTAACCTTAATATAAATCATTGGAGGGTTTACTAACATCAATTAAATATTCCTTGGAACCTTCCAACCAATAAAAAACTTCTAACGAATATGAAACATAACAAAATCGGAAAATATACGCATTTACGTGCAGTCGCTATCCTTAAGTAAACATATACACTTATTGACACTTTACTGCAAAATCTCGCTTAAATATCTAATGATGCTATTTTCAGAATGATAACCTGAGGACTCAAATAGAAATAGGACACAGATGAAAAACCCTAGATAGCACCAATAGTTAATTACATCGGTTTATACAATTAATGTCAATGACTATCATACTGGGTGACAATTACTATCGAAGTATTTCAATGACTATCGAATGTGTAATTTCGACGAAATTGATGGTGTCTCCTCGAATATTCAATCGATATTTATTGAAAGTTTGAAGGTAATATCAAAATAGCTACATTCAACTATAGTTCCTTAATGATAATCGTGGTGTTACAATAAAATAAGGAACCGAATTCGCCTCCTGAAAGTATCCATGTCCTTAAGGTGTCAATTACTATAGCTTTTACCCTAATCCTGAAATTATGTAGATGAGCAGATATTCTAACGAAAAAATCTGTCTTCTGTAATTGTATAAAGAATATGCAATGCTACTAGAAATGCGGCCAAAATTCAGAGGATAATTCTTCGTTGGTTATTTTTGAAAAACTTCTTCTTTTCAAAGATACAGGGTGAAAAATATTTGCGAGTACTATTTACAATGTTTCCCAAAATAATGAATGCAAACTGAAGTATGGAGTACGGCAATGGGATTAAATTTATTTATGGATGACTGCCTAATTGGACCGGTATCTCTACCAGGAAGCTGGTAGAATTATATCGCAATTTCCAGGGAAATTGAATGTATTTATTGTTCATTCATTTCATGCGCTCCACATCTTATCTTACTATTAACATTCTATACAGAATCTTCTCCTTTATCCCATGCTATTAACTAACCCTTGACGGCTTAAAGAGTAATTAAGCAGAATATATGACAATTTTATAGCTCTCGCTTGGCGCAGAGAAAACAAAGTGAAATAAAATACAGGTTTTCGATCAGACCGAGAAAAGAACTCGTTTCTCGCTACAGTTTGCGGAATAACAATAATTCGTGCTCTCAGTCTAGATTTGTCTCTAAAAAGTCTTCGATTCTGCTCATCGTTAGTTGCGATTAGATTGAGAATTAACGATTCCCTATACGATATGCAGAAAACGAGTCTTCTTAATTCTCGAGTGACCACTTGATTCTGAAAAGTTCTAGAAAACATCGGTCTCGATTCTTGAAAGTGCGAGGTTTGTTCAAAAGAAAAGTGGGCTGTGAATTACCTTGGATTAACGATTTTTTTGTTATGTTGGTACACATATGTTTATATCATAATATCATATGCTGGCACATTAGCAGCCAATTGGGAGTGAAAGAGGTTTCTCATTGCCAATTGAAAAGGTTATAGAGGCTCAAAATATATCTGAAACAATGCTGTAACAGAGATCATTACAGCACGTTTTAAGTACTGTAATAAACTCAGCACGATATAGAAAAAAATTATGATAATCTCTCAGTTATTAGTTTTATTTTTTATTCATGATGAAACAAAAAATATCCTTCAAAAGGAAACATTACTGTTCAGCCGACAAAATACATGTATTAGACGTCCAAGAAAAGTATTGATCTCAATCAATCCGCATGCAAGAACACATAAATTTGCAAAATTATACTTTGATATAATTTGATTTATTTTTGTGGTACAATGATCTGATTTTTATAGCGATACACACATTGTTATTTTTATATTTATTAGACATTATTATTTTTCACTTGGGTTCAAACATGGTTTAATAAGCTATTTTGCCGAGGAATACCTATTGTTGTTGAATAGATGAACTCGAACTGCAAAATCGCAAAAACAGGAAAGTTGTACGTTATTAATAGAGTATCAATAATACAAAAGTTACTACGTCTGAAAACCTTTTATCGGCAGTTCTGAGTCGAGGTAAGATATTTCTGGGTTAAGAGAGCATCAGTTAGTTCAATTATATCATTTTTAGGCCCTTTCTATTTGATGCTTTATCACTTCCAGAATGCGAAATCAGTTGATGCGCGTTCTATTTGACAATGTTGTGATTTTGAACTGATGCGCAGCACTTCCAACCATTGTTTGAGGAATTAAGGATTAAACAATGCTCCCAACTGATGTTGACAAAATCAGTCTAAATTCCACAATCACTTCAGTTCATCATAACATATATAACCTAACATTTTGGTGAAAGACACTTCTAAACATAACAGAAACTGAATTATGCTCAGTTTTCATTGCTAGTCATGAATACATAATACTTTTAGAATTTCCTTGCGAACTATCGTCGATATTCTGATTTGGTACTCTGATTTCGAACTTTTTCATTTCGTTGATTGTCATCCGAAAAAGTCATGTTCTATTTGTCAAAATCACTTCACTTCCAACTGAAGTGAATTCAGGCAAATAGAAAAAGCTAGGTTTATCGCGTTGCAACACCATGTGATTTATTGAATGCAAGGCCGTACGTACGTATTGAGCAAAATACAACTCTATGCGACCCTAGCGGCGTTACGTAGAACTATCCCGAAACGAGTATTCCAAAACGCGGGACGGGATATGACACTCGATTGTTTGTGCCTAAGAAATGAGAATGCCTTAAGAATTGAGATTTGTATTGTGTGTTCATTATAATATTTGTCTAGTTAGATGACTAAAGAAAATACAGTGAAGAACACTAATTGTTGCTGTGTTTATGGATGAAGCTCTAAAGAGTTCTTTCATAGGTCACTATTTTATAGGATTGTGGTTATGAAAAAATAATATTTTATCAGTTGATCACCAGTTTGCACTAGAGGAAGCATTTCAGACGTTTAGTGCATTCAAAATCAAGAAAACAAAGAGATTAGCCAGTTTCAGGATTCATATTGGACTTAAAGGAGGAAATATAGTACATTATTGGATGTATTTCCAATTCACTCGTTAAAGAAATCAGATGAAGATTACTCGTTAATTGACAAAAATTGTTGTGATAACTTAAGTTTTTATGAATATATGCCCTGAAATCATATCACTTGGCTAAAACTTACCTGGATGTTCTTTCAAGTCGCAGTATATCTTTTGTTTTTTATATGAGACAAGTAGAAGGTAACTGCTACATTCACTATTTTATAAAAAATAGCATACACATACTTACTTTAACTCTGTATTGTAAAATTAATTATCATTTCTTATTAGATAATTAAGTTTTTGTTTATACCAGGGAATAAAATTTGTTGGTTTGTATTGAATGATAAATGCTTCACTTACGACAAAATATTGATGAATTTTTCTGATTTGTATTCAATAAAAATAGTTTTTGATGTTGTGAATAATTGAAATTAAGTTGTTTATTTTCATGAAGTCTTTCATTTCTGTAATAAAATCATCATGGAATTCAACGGCTTTCATTTCAATAACAAATATTGTCATTTTTTCTTTCTATATATTGAAGAATAAATATTATAAATATAATTTGATTCACTGCAGCAGGATTCCTTGTTTCTACTAAATAACTAATCATATCAGGATACATTTATCTTTGAAATGAGCCAAGTTAGACGGTTAAATATCTTCCTTCTGCAGTTGACAAGGGTGAATGCCCAAAACTGATATTTTTCTACATATCGTCCTCGATGTATATGATATGAACTTAATAAATCGTTTCATAGGTCCATTTTCACGATTATTCAGTCAAAAGACTAAATAAATCGACTGAAACACTTGAGAAACACCAGAATCTCTCGTGTTTTGCTTTGACGTGCACGAAACAATACTCGTTTCGGGAACAGCTGATTCGGCGATTGCAGCGCCGCCATCGGTAATTATTTATCCCAATAGCGAATTTTTCTGAAGTACAGGATAAGAACATTTTTCCTTTGAAAATTGTAATTTTGTCATTAAGTGGACATCACCCCGCAAAATTTTTTTCTGCCTACGGCCTTGTTTGGATGCGCTGCAACAATCCAATACCATGACATAAGAAACATTCTTTATATCATGGCCAATAACACCTGTCAGGAATTGGGATGCCATGATATAAGAATATGAGAATCGTAATAAGAATTATGGATCTGCGGATCGCAAAGATATTTTAAAATATCTTTAGCGGATCGGCATCCATCCACATCAAAATGGTTAATAATTATAACAAACATTTCACACTTAACAGGTGGCTCCACCAACTGCCAATTACATTTTGAAGAAAATTATCCTATCTTGATATACCCGCTACAGATCTTCAGTCGGAATTGTTGAAATGAAGTAATAAGTAACCACTTACTTGCCTAACTTTATTAGACAAAAGTCTAACTGGGTTCTTCTTACTTAATTCACAAAATCGCATGTCCGGACAGTTTTGGAACTCGAAATCAAAACGTATGCGAACGAGAACTCTCGTTTCAGTTCGAATGTGTATCAGGAGGTGAGGAAACGTGGACGGTGAGGACGCTGCTTGTTCTCGTACTCTCGTAGGGATATGAAACGAGTTCGCACAAGAATTTCTGATGGGTTTCAAACCAAGTCAGCTGTTCGAATCGTACAGTCTCCTGATAGTCAGACCAGTCTACTAATATTTTGCCAGTAAATTGCCAGAGCCATTCAAATCTCGAAACGACAGAGTGAATACAGAAATACAAATAAATAATCAAAGTTGGATTTTGTAATTTTTTTTCGGAGGTCGTCAACTCTTCTGAATAGAGGACCCAAAAATACTGAGATTTGATCAAAAACCGTTACTTTGAGTACATACCTAATGGCCACACTCATAAGAATCTTGCTCAAAAATAACGTTTAACATCCTGAATCTCGCTTATGCTTCAAAAACAGGATATATTATTATATAAGGCAAAAATGATGAAACACCTTGTCCATCTAATTAATTTCAATGGTATCACTGAACCTGATAGCTCTTAGAAGCATCTGACGAATAAAAATCTACTATTTTATTAATTCCTAAAACAAATTCAATATTAAACATATCAAACTCAGAAGTCACAAACGATAACAAATAACAATCCTATTTTCATTTTTTGTGATTTCAAATTATTCATCCTGTCGTTTCGAAATACTGACAGCTTATGTATCATTCACAAGTTGAAAAAACAAATTAGGTACAGACAGGTACATGAAAGTTTTTTTAAATAGGCAACGCAAAAATTACTTTCACGTAGTTTACACAATTGACTGTAATATTTGGTTAGGGCTGTGTTTTGTAAAATCTTTCATGTATGTTATTCGTTTATTTCAACTTTGAGAATTACGTTCCAGGTTCGAATTACGCTTATGTTTTGTTACGTCCATTGTTGATTGGACATTACTGGCAAAATATCAGTGGTGACTGGTGATGTTTCTATTCGATTCGAACAGCTGACTTATGGTTTGAAACCCAAGCTTTCGCTTATGCGCTTATGCCCTACGAACAAGCAGCCTTTACCCTCCTCTTTTCCTCAACTCCTGATACATATTCGAACTGAAACGAGAGTTCTCGTTCGCGTTGTTGGTTCCAGAACTGTCCAGGACGGTTCTCGTTCGCACATGCGCAATTCTGAAATTGTGGATTCAGAACAGATTCTGAATCACATGCAAAGAGCACACTTTATTTTCGTTACCTTTCAGGCTTTCAGAACTAGTGTTACGGAAACCTACAATAGAAAGAACAAAATTTCCATTTCATCTCCTACAACATCTCCTTCAGGCAAAATTTCTGAAAATAAATTTGCATTCAGTCGCGGTGAAGAATATCTAAACTTATGCTTTCCTTAACCAGACATATCCAGATCAGTAGCTAGAAAAAAAAATTCTGGGGAGGTTCACCGAATGACAAAATGAATGACAATTGTTAAAAAAAATCATGTGCTCCTGAAAAATTTCGGGAGGAGACCGGACCCCATCAGACCCCCCTCGCTACGGCCTTGGACATATCTTATAGGTACATTCAGTGCGATTCTGTTTGCGCATAACCATATTGCTAAGATAAAGATAAAGATAATGATGCTATCATAGCAAGATCCGCAATATTCTGTATTCTGATCGACCGTTTTGGGGCAATATGATAATATGCAGGTGTTCAGACGTAGAAGTAGATAGAACATGCTTTCATTCTCGAGTTTACCACGTTGTAGAAAGCAATAGCGTTCAAATTTATTTTCTTCTAGAATTCGCACTCGTCTATTTAATAATGCAGTAAAGATGATACAAATTCAGAAAAAATCATTTAATTATACGCCTCATCAGAAATATGGTCGAATGAAATTTTGGTCAAATCGAATAAAGTCATCCTTCCGGTATATTGGCAATAAAAGATACAATATCTTCTTATGTGGCCATTTCGTGATGCACTATAAGTATATGGTTGAAGTATGTAAAGATCCTCGTTGGACACTCTGTATAATGAGAATTAAGGAACGACATCAAAACTCAAAAAATTTCAGGGTTAGGTTGATATTTCAATAGTAAAGTTTAAATTCATGCATAAATAGAATGGAATCAGCATAGCTCGCGGGATATTCAAATGTGAATTATCGTTTTTCCAACACAATATCATGTGACCTATATTGTTTCCATTCTATTTATTTTATTTATGAATCAAAAATTTCACTTTTGAAATATCAAACTTACCCTGAAAATTTTCAAGCGTCAATTTTTTTCTGGAATTGTCGAATTGGTCAAAGCAGTAGCGCCCGAATTGTTCTACATCTTTAATTTGCATCAAGCACAACTAATGCGTATTGATATTAAGAAAATCTACAGGCCAAATGGTCGAAATGTTGATCCTTCATCCTTTAATTTCTTGATTTCACGAAATATTTCAAGTTTTCCTGTTTACATTTTCCTCTACTAATATACTTTGACATACACATGCCATATTGTTTGATATACGAAAGGAAGAATACATCTTTTGTGATTTCGGACCAAGTTGAACAGATTCTTGAAATCGGCTAAAAACATTTCTTCAATTTATGTTCGAGACTCCTCTGTCCGCAGAATTCAGCAGATCACTGAGCACATTCCGGATTTCATGGTTCCCTAATAGAAATTCGAACAGGTTCTGTCGTAACGCTATTCTCGAATCTCGATCGCATGCGGATTTCGAACGCTTGTCCCAACTCTTCGTAACTGAAGAGAAGGCGATTCAGAGCACCATTTTGTGCTAGTTAGTTCTAAATGTTTGTCTGGCCTGATCAAGTTCATTTTTTAGCACTCAATCTACTTAAACGAGTGCTATTTATGTCGTTTTACCCAAATGTCCTTTATTTTCGCATTTTTATGCGAAAAATGGCGATTGATCAAATTCAATTATTTTCAATTCTGTCCGTGGGGCCGCCCGTCTGGCTTGCAGCAAACACCATAACTTTCGAAGGAATTGCCCTAGAGACTTGGGATCTCCAGGGTGACTGCGGTTCCCATATCCTTGGTTAAGCCAAAACGAACAGGGTGTTTCATGAAATATGGCTATTCTGAATTTTTGTTCCTCAATATCTCAGACAAAACGAAACTAATTGAAATGAAATTTTGCGGCCACATGCAAGATGCTCTTAATAAGCCTCAAGCCAAATTTTGTGGCCATAGTCTAAACAGGAGCATAAAAAAAATAAATTGGAATATCGAAAAGAAGGATCATTATTATATTTTCATAACAAACATCGAATTAGAGTAAAATCTATTTGTGAATGAAAATTGAAGTACTGAATTTTCATGCAAAATTATGGTTCATCAGAATTATAGATTTTTTTTCTAATCATTGATTCACATAATATTCCACTTTTTGAATAATGTCCAGACAACTCCAATCGGGCTGAGATTGTTTTCATGTACTTAGCATAAATCTCAAGTCCTATACAAAATTTTGTGGTAAAAGCATTTTTTCTCCACCAAAGAACAAGCGCTCGGAAGTACCTGCTCAGGGCTTTTCTTAAATGTTTGTGTTTTCAAATGGAATGAGAGATCCAACTGTCGTATGTAAATAAATATAATATAATATTATGTATGTACTTATATTAATTGTTATAAACCTATACCTATTTGCGATTCAAGGGTAGGCTGCGCCCTCTATATCACGTACTAGTCTAAGTAAGGTAAGAGTAACCAGAAGGTCATTTCAGAGTTTTCTCTTATTTTTCGCGATATTTATTGAGAATAAAATACGATGAAAAGTGAAAAGAGAGTATTTATGAGTATGAGTGAGTATTTCCGATATTTGAAGGCAACTCCAAGTAATAGGAATGAAATAGAAGGTAAGTTCAATTAAATTGATCATAACTATCATCCATTTTATCAAAGCACAAACATTTTAGGAGAAGTCACATTATATGTGTGGGACTTTAGCGAAAAGAGATAATCACTAGTGAAAGATCTGCAAGAATATCAGTTTTACCTGTTCTTGTAGATTTGGCAACACTGTCGACTTGAAAGTATTTAGGCGTAGTTCCCCAATATTCATTAGTTTCTCCAAATACGTACCTATAAAAGGCCAGTAGTTAAAAGAGAAACCTGTACCGTAAATTGAGGATACTTTGTGATAGTGGGGTAACTTTGTGACAATACGCAAATCGAAACAAACTGCCCAATATTTTACAAGTTTCGCGCGCATAGAGAATTTTTTCTGTCGCCGGGCGACAGCACATATCTCAGCCCAATCATAAAGCAGCGTCCACACTATGCGGAGTATGCCGGGCGAGGCCGGGCGGGCTGACCCGGGCGGCCCAAGCCGGGCGGGTTCGTTCGGGCCGGCACGACGTCCACACCGAAAACGAGGCCGCCCGGGTTATATCTACCTATATTAGGAGGCTCAATTGTACTAAAGCCGCCCGGTGCCGCTCGGCACGTCCCCACTACATATTTTCGTTCGGCTCGGGCCGGCCATCCTTTGATCTGTACCTACTTTCTGCGGGTTGGGATCGGCTCGGCTCGGGCCGGCTTTTTAAGCCGCCCGGGGCGTCCACACCAACCGGCTAGGGCCGCCCGGGTCAGCCCGCTCGGCCTCGCCCGGCTAGTGGACCGCTGCTTAATATCTTCATAAGTGTGGTAGGCCTCTCTAGTAACTTGCAGACTGCAGAGAAGAGCATACCGATTCTGTCGATTTTTTTCAAAAGCCGGAAACTTTCGTCTGCACAGCCAAATCTGAAATATTGTCAGTTAAAATCGTAAATAGGTTCATTTGCTCCTGTAGTTATCATATTATATTCGAAAATATAGTCAAGAATCATTGATTTTAATATCTTTTTTTCGAAGAAAACAAAAAAAAGTTCGCAGCATGGGGTCTTGTGACATGTCACAACGTTTTCCAAATTGTAATTAATATGATTTTTTAAATTTTTTGCATGTAGACTGCGACCAAAATCTTGCCTGAATGCTTCAAACATATAAGAGACGCTTGGAGCAAAAGCTTACAGAAATCCCATGTT